>CM074490.1:36554495-36725692 GCA_037389245.1 Oryzias sinensis
TGGCGCCCCCTGCTGTGCAGAGACTGAACTCCAGCTCAGACGGCTGCTGGTTGCTGTGCTCTGTGGACAAACACAGCTCTCTGTCATGGTTCAAAGGTCAGGAGAAGCTGGAGCAGAGGGACTCTGTGCTCTCTCTGAATGTCTTCATATCCAAGGAGGACCTGAACGCCTCTTTCAGATGTGAGTCCTCCAACCTGGCAGAAGAAAGGTCTCAGACTGTGGAGGTGAAGACGCTCTGCTCTGACCTTCTAACCGGGTCTGTGGGAAAAGAAACTGCAGGTGAGGCTGGATCTTCACTGATGATGATGATGATGATGATGATGATGATGATGATGATGATGATGATGATGATGATGATGATGATGATGATGTGTTTGGGACAGATCAGATCATCCTCTTCTGGATTTCTGTGGTTTCCTCTGTGATTGGAAGTTCTGCTGTCGTCTGGATCGTCATTTCAATCATGCAGAAAGATGATGAAGAGAGTGTGGAGTCTTCATCATCAGACCTTCTCACTCGTAAGAACAAAGCTCAGAGTTTAGATCCCATAACAAATCATAAACTAACTATATGGTTCAAACTACTGCAAAAATACAAAATCATAAATTGTGCAAAAAATTAAATGGGTAGAACATGACAGACAGTTTAAACCAGCAGAATACGATCAAACTTATAAATATTGGACTGCAAAGGAATAACAGCACGGTGCTTGTTAAAAAAGAACGGACAGCTGGAGAGGTTTGAGAATTTATCTAAGAAATTACACTTTGAAAATATTTACAAATGAGAAACTACTAAAAGAAAGCAACACAGAGCGACTCCTCTGGGGATGAGGATAGTTTAAACAATAGCAAAGGCGAATAAAGACAGCAATACTAAAGGGATTAGTACGCTATATAAATCTTTATAAAATCTATATATTTATATAATCTATATGAATATATTTAAATCTTTAATGGAGTATGACAAAAACACAACTTTAAAAGTAAAATGGGGTAAATAATTAAACATAAAGATAACGGAGCAGGACTGGTTAGACATGTGGAGACACCAACATACCACCACTGGATCTCCAACATGGAGAGAGTTCACCTGAAGAACATTATAAGATTTTTCATAACGCTTAAACTGAAGAACAAACAGTTAAAAACAAACCAGAGCTGTTGGTGTGGATGTGGAGAAGTAAATGTGGACACTTCTCATGTATTTTGGAAATGTCTGAATGTTACAGGATTTAGGAAGATGGTGTGTGATCTAACATGCAAAGTGCTGGGATACAATTCCTCTGGAACCAGAACTGTTTTATTCTTTACATGTTCTCAGGAAACTCTGTCCACCAAAGTGACAAATGCTTATTTAAAGTTCTGTCACTAGCCGCTAAAAACTCATTAACCAGGAACTGGGGCTCTACATCCATCCCATCAAAGGAGGAATGGACTCCGACGATGAACGACATCCATTCAACGGAAACAATAAAATACAGACTGAGACTGCAAGAGGCACCATTACACCGAAAGTGGAAAAAATGGACACTTTACAACAAATGGACCCAAGAAGCACCTAGAATTGACCTTTTTTGTGATGTTGGTTTGTGATTTGTGTTCATGTAACAAAAACGAATAAAAATAAAGTTATAAAAAAATAAAAAAGCTCAGAGGCAGAGCTCACACCTCAAGGTTTGCTTCACCTCCTCTTCCTCTGTCTTCTGTCTGCAGGCGTCAGGTTCACGAAGGCATCAGAACCAGTCCTCCTTAAGTCCTCCTTAAGTCCTCCTTAAGTCCTCCATCAGTCCTTCAGGAGGAAGCAGAGAAGACTTCTTCAGATCTTTGTCGAGCAGATGACCTACAGCTCTCCTCTGTTCTCTGCTTCAAAAGGAACTAATGCTCTCATTTTCTAAGCTCCGCCCACACAGGTGACTTGTTGCTGATTGGTTGTCTGCTCTGGGTATGAGGGCTGATCATCTGTTTTCAGTCAGATTTGTGCGTTTCAATAAATTATTTCATGTAAAAAACTGAATGTATGTCTGCAAATTTCTGACTGTAGATTTGAACTGAGTGGCCCCGCCCCCCTGGCGTCACAAACAGGAAGTGGCTCCAAGAAGCCAAAATCCTCTAGACTTCTATAGATAGAGGACACAATAGTTGGTACCCCTCAGTTATAGAAAGAAAGTCCACAATGTTCACTGAAATGACTTGAAACCTTCAAAAGTAACAATAAGTTAAAATCTATGAATAATTAAATCATCACAATCATCCATTTCTTTTGAGTTGTTGATTAACAGAATTATTTAAAAAAAATAAACTAATGGAACAGGGCTGGACAAAAATAATGGGACCCATAACTTAATATTTTGTTGCACAACCTTTTGAGGCAATCACTGCAATGAAACGGTTTCTGTATTTGTCAATGAGCCTTCTGCACCTGTCCACAGGTATTCTGGCCCCTCCTCATGAGAAAACTGCTCCAGTTGTCTCAGGTTTGATGGTGTCTTCTCCAAACGGCATGTTTCAGCTCCTTCCACTGATGTTCAATGGGATTCAGATCTGGACTCATAGAATCCACTTCAGAATAGTCCAACACTTTTCTCTGAGCCATTCTTGGGGTTTCTGGCTGTGTTTGGATGGTTGTCCTGTTGGAAGACCCATGACCTGAGACTGAGACCAAGCTTTCTGACACTAGGCAGCACATTTCTACCCAGAATGCCTTGATCATCTGGAGATTTCATTTGACCTTCACAACTTCAAAAAACCCTGTCTTGACTTGGTTTTCTAGCCTTTACCTTTACCATGTTTGTCTATCATTGTGTTTCTAATGTCCTGGGACAATTCTCTCCTTTGCTTTCTGTTGTCCATGTTCAGTGTGGTTCACACCTTTTCACCGAACAGCATCGTGACTTTTTGTCTCCCTTTAAATAGGCAGACTGACTGATTCTGGGTTTGAAAACAGCTGTGATGTCAATCAAAGGACATTCCTGAGTTCATCATGACCCTCTGGACAATTAGTTCTTTATGGAGGTCCCATCATTGTTGTCCAGCCCTATTTCATTAGTTTGGTTTTTTAAATAAGTCTGTTAATCAACAACTCTAAATTAATGGCTGATTTTGATGATTTAATTTTCAATACATTTTAGTTAATTGTTCTTTTGAACGTTTCAGGTCATTTCAGTGAACATTGTGGACTTTCTGTCTTTAACTGAGGGCAACCAACTGTTTTGTCCACCACTGTACATAAGCAGCTGTTCCTCAGTCATTCTATTGGTCAGATTTTATGAAGCCCGCTTTCACGTGGTAGGGGCGTGGCCTTCCAACAAGCTCACTCCTGATTGGTTAGAGCGGTTACCACAGTAACGTTGACTCAGACCAATCAATTCTTGCTGACGATAAAACTTCAGTTTTAGTTTAGTAAAGTCAGAATCATTTTCTTTTGAATCCTTTTGTGTTTAACTTGTGGAAAGTCTAAATAAATGTTTACATGTTGAATCTGCAATTTTCTATTCATTTTAACTTTATAAGGTTGTTTTGTATTCATAAAAACAAGTTTCATTCTGTGGCTGTGAGACAGTTGTAGAGTCGACAGTCGACTCATGATTGAAGGATCAAAGGTTCAGTTCCTAACTTGTGCCAAAGTGTCCTTGGGCAAGACACTGAACCCCACCTTGCCTCTAGTGGAAGGTTGGCGCCGGTGAACGGCAGCAGAGCCGCCATCAGTGTGTGGTTGGGACTGTGGCTGTAAAGCACTGCAGGCCGTCGAGGACGGTAGAAAAGCGCTTTACAGGGAAACGCCATTTACCATTTAAGGAAGTGGAAGACCACCATTGAAATAAACACCTTTTACCATTTTTACCACATCCCTTGGAGGCTAATGATGAGAGCCTTGTCAAGTTTAAAGGTAAAAATAAAAAGAAGTGAGCATGTGTTTTGGTTCCACTTCCTGTTGGTTAACACATGGATGTTGTAGAGATCTGAAACCCAAGTCTAAATATGTAAATAAATCTATTTAAGAAAAATTCCAATTGTACCTCCACAAATGTAGATGAACCTGTAATGTGTCGACTTGTGGAAAACATATTTAAATTCACCAAGTGAATTTTTCACATGATGACTGTAATGCAGAGGATGGACGCTCAACAGCAGCCGATCATCCCAGAGGGCAAAGCTGTAAGTAACCACCAAGAGTTTGCTGTGGAAAACATACAGACCAGCTGATTTTCCATGTAACCCTTGTTCTATCATAGGTACTTTAACATTGGGAGTAGGGTCATCTAGACCCACTAGACAGAGCTCTGAACCTTTTTTCTTCAATGATTTGTGATCTTCACTGGTGTCCATGGATTACATGAAATCTTTCCACCTTTATCCATCTTTGTCATGGTAGGGAGAACACGTCAATGGAAGGGGGGCATAGGATAGAACGAGGGTTAAAGTCTGCCATGAGAAAAAACGAAAAAACAATAATGTTTGTAGAAAGGTATTGTTCTTCTTCACACACTCACAAGTCTTCATCCAATCACAACAGGCGGACATGTCCGTTGTTGTGGTGTTCCAGACTTTCCCTCTCCTGCTCACAGAGGCCTTCTTCATGGATTCTGAAGGTCTCTTGGCAGGTTTCATAGAACCCAAAAACACAAGCATGCTGAAAGATGATTGGATAAAAACTTTACCACACTGTCAGCTTCTGCACCAAGCGCATGCACATGTATGTAGTCGTTTCTACGATCCGTGTCAGCCGGACAATCAGCGCTGTCTTGTTAAATTGAAGAAACTTGATCAGAGAAATTTCAGCCAATAGGTGAAAGTTTATTGAGTAAAACACAATATAAAGCAATGCAGACACTTTCAGGTCTTTCATACACACCAAAGTAAAAACCAGAAGAATGCAGCACAAACATGAGAGACGGTTCATGTCAACCTGCATGTCACTACCAGGCCTGTATTTATGCTTCAACATGAATTATAAACAGTGGCAGAAGTGATGGGAGAGGCGTTTATGAAACGACATAAAACCACATATGCTACATATGATATAGACATAAGTAAACGGGCTTTTAAAATAGTACTTGTTTTTAGAACAGTTTTATTTATATACTCTTATGAACAACGGAAACATCAAATGTACTATTCTGTGTGGTTTTAGCTGGTGGTCTGGCACTGTGGTCTCGTGTGCCACCAACCATCTCAGTAGACAAAGAGGCACTTGTGTTTATTGTTGATTCCCCACAGTATTAAATATTTTAATATTCAGCTATTATGAGATTGTAAAGGAAAAAAGTTTCTTGGCAGACATCCAGTCAAAGTTCATGTAATACAGGCAGTAAAATTAACCTTTCAAATCTGACACAAACTAAAATCTTTCTTTTGCTTTTCAGTAGATAGAACAGTAAAATATGATATAGTGGTTGGATTAGTCAGAATAACACACTTATCTGAATTGAAGTACTTAAAGCCACGCCCCTTTTATCTAAGTGGAACACTAAAACAGACTGTGACCTGGTGGCCGTTCCTTCACTGCTCATTGTTTTCTGGTCATTTGTAACCAGGCTGTGTTCACTTGTCATTTTCATACTGTACATCGTATGCCACCGGACCTTCCATAGTAAATCCCAGGTAGAAAAATACATCCTCCCGGCTGTATCCAGTTCGGATGTCACCCAGATAAGCTGGGCGAACCAACATTTTCAGGTTTCCTCCATAGTTGATGTAGATTTCTCCGTTTTCTGATCTCCCTTTAACCCTCAACAGTTCTTTCTGCACGTCGGGCTCCTTCCACGCAGTTCCACTCTGCCACAGACGGTGCACGTTACGTGGCTGACTACTCTGACTGCTGCAACTGTCCTGTTTATACACCTGGGCCAGAATTCTGTCAAGCTTCACTTTGGGTACTATTCGCTTTAATCCACTGGAGTTCCCCAGAAAAAAATGAGCTATTGCACTTCGAGCTGGAATCAAGTGAGAAAAGCGTCGAAGGAAAGATTTCTTGGCTGACATGACATAAGTGCTGATATCCTTATAGGTTGGAGTGCTCTCCAGTTTTCTGTCTTTTGCAGGCCACATGAGCAGCATTGATAGGTAGTACATCTCAGTCAAAGTTGAACGGGTTCCTTCCTTTTGCAGTTCCTTGTCCAAAAGGTCAACCAACTCCTCGTACCTTTTCACCAGCTTTGAAGAGGGCTTGATGCAGTGCATCACTATGTTTGCCAAGATGAAGTTCAGTGTGGTTCCAGATCTAGAAGGTGTGTTCTCAAAGATAAACTTCCATTTATTGAGAACAAACTCCATTTCTTTTGCAGTTTTCTCAGTTAGACACTGAAGAAGTCCAGCGAAGGAATCTACTCGCTTCATTTCCAGATAGTTCATTTGGTCCATTACTTCCTGATGGAGACTAAGCTTTGGGTTCTTGGCCTTTTCAGAGGCCTTATCTTCTTCTGAGCTGCTGAAGATCTCAATGTACTTTCGGAATAGTTCTGATAATTTTTTTTTGTTTCTTTCATCGGCCGCTTCCCTTTCCTGGGACCTCTGTCGTAGATAAGTAAAGTAGTTTTCAAAGAAGGTAAATATTTCTTTGAGTTTTGGCTTGAAGGAAGCCAAAAATCTCTCATGTTCTGTCAGGACTGCCACAAACTGGCCAGCGGTTGTGTTGCTGTGATCAAGATGTAACTGGTTTGCTGAAATGTGACCTTTGAGAAACTGACGCATTTTGTCCTCTTCAAGTTTGTTGGCCTGAAAAGAAGGGAGACCTTTAATATTGTCAAGAAGGACAATCATGACTTCCATTTCTCCAACATAACCAGACGTGTTGTAGGACTTTGATCTCTTTATATTGTGCATCTCAAATGGATCCATCTGTTCATCTTTTTTGGCCAGTTCCTGAGAATACTGAAATGCCTTCACAGCCTTGGATCCCACAATCAGGCATTCTTTTAGCACTTCGGGAGTGGGATTACCTGAGTCATCAATGTACTTTTTGAGTTGACTTTTGTACACTTGTCCAACCGTGTCAGCAATGTAAGAATTTGGGTTTTTGCTCTGCGCGTCCTTGGCCCAATGAAGAGCAGAATTAAAGTCTTTCTCGTTCAAGTAGAAATGTCTTGCAAGTGCCTGGGGAAGTGTTGCACTTCTGTCAAACCTCTCTGTGGCTTTTTCCAGGACAATTTTGATTTTCTCAGAACCTTCTTCTTCGTTTATTTTCTCAATTAATGGAGAAAACTGTGTGTTTTTGTCCCCACCTTGTTCTTTTCTGTGGCGTGTGACAAGCATGCTCTGAATATTTTGATAAAGGAAATCTTTGCCCATGCATGATTTATAAACTGTATCACACGCCAAGATGTCCATTACCATGTCAGACAGAGAGAGACCGTGGTCTTGTTTTAGAATGTCAAGACACTTTTGAGCAATCATTTGATGCAAGAATCTCACTGCCTGATAGGTGCCATGCTCCTCAACAGTAAAAGTTATCAGAAGGCTGGAATAAGGATCCATTTTTTCATCGAGAGTTTCTTGCTTCCAAAGGGGATTCTTGATGCCAACCAACTCTTCACAGAGAGACAGCGATATGTAGGATCTATTGACAAAAGTGTTCAGCAAAGCCAGGAAAGAAAAGAGCTTGCCTTGTGGACTAGTGGCATCAAGGTCTTTAACGGTGTTGCTCACCACATTAGCGATATAGGTTTCACTGAAGTTATTAGTCATTATCATGAAGGCATAGAAGGTGTCAGGCTTCTCATGGTCGTTCTCGAGCTGCTGGAGTTTTGCAGAAAACAGTTTCTGCTCTTTAGAGGACAGCTTGTTGGTTATAAACACGTTTGGAATGCGGCTATTTCGAGAGCTTTCTTCAGGAAACTGTGTTCTTTCACAGTTCAGTATGACTACCATCAGATTGCTCTGTTGGTTTTTCTCACGAGAAATACTCAGAAGGCACAGCTTTAGATCTTCCACATCATCCCAGTTGTCCACCAATAGGAGGACAGGTGTGTTGCCTGGCTGACTCTGTCTTCCATAAGTGAGTAAGTTTATGACCTGCACGGCAATGTCATTGTTGGTTGCCTTGTTGTTCTTGACAACAGCACATCTGAACTTTCTCCTCAGGTTCCAAAGAACATGCATTGCTAGAGTAGTCCCCCCACATCCAGGGTGATGGAAGAGATTGATCATGGCGCATTGAGATGTGGGGACTCCAACAGATACGATCAGCTCACACAACTCATTGTATTTGTCTCGTTGGATGAAAGGCAGGCTGTTTTCAATCTCTGAGAGGTAAAAGTTCCACCATGTAACTTGTCCTCCTCTGTAAAAGTCCTCTTCGGTTTTTTTCTTGAACTCCTGGAAAGACTCATTTGTTTCGATTTCTGTGTTCTCGCACTCATTTTCACACAAAATGTCTAAGACAGACATGAGTTCTTCATCTTTTTTTACCAGCAGGACCGAGCTAGGTACTGCTGGTATCTCAGGTATCTCTGTGAAGATCGTGTTTTTGGTTCTTTAAGCTTTTTGATGGTGCTTGATATCTCATTAAGACTCAGTTCGTAGATGCATTTATTGGTAATTTCTTCCTGGCACCGAATCTCTACCAGATGCTTCCAGTCATTGAATACATCTGAATCTCTGCATAAGCACAACATGTTCTCAGCGCCTTCCAGAGAGCGATACATTGCACAGAATGTCTCCAGAATTGGGCTTGAGATTTCAGTTACTGCAGAGTGAAGAACAAATATGACCAAGAGTTTATCTCTGGAAATCAATTCTGGGTTACAAAGCCAGGTTACCATGCTGCTGACCTCCCCGGAGCGTCTCTTAATCCATTCGCTGGGTGTTAGTGGCTTGTCTGCCTCGTTCTCCTCATTCAGACGCCCATTGCAGAAAATCCAGCTGGTGTGCTTAAACAGGTTTAGTTTTCCAATGATTGTAGACATGCTGTCTTGTGCAGTGTACATGTTTGGAAAGTGAAGATTGGCAACGCAATCTTTTCTGTAAAAACTGCACGTTCCGTTCACGTCAGACTCCGGGTCAAACTCAAGTACAGCAAAGAGCCTCATCTCTTTCAGAAAATCCATGAACTCCAGCTGGCTTGGATGACATTTGTCGGTGACAACAATAACCTGAAGATAGCTGTCAAATGCATCTTTCCCCCGTGTTACGAGTTGCTTCAGCCTTTGGCCCTGATTGCTTTGAAAAATCTGGTTTTCACCTCTTTCATCAGCAGATTTTCGGGCTGTTGACCAGCTCTTCACTTTATCAGTTAAGCCTTTTAGCTTTTTTTGAGTTACTCGAGGATTCGGATCTTCTATAATGTTAGTAGATTGTGGACCATCCCGGATAAAAAGACATTCTGTTTTGCAGCGCTGACTCTCGTCTGCAGCCATAATACCCAGTTGAGTATAAAAGATTGTATCTAGTGTCTGTGAATAAACTGGGACTACATCTACTTCAATCACCCATCTGTCTGAGGTGGTTCCATCTCGATGACGAACTTGAATAAAATGTGGAACTCTAATGCACATTCTGGCAGTATCAACATGCTGTTCCTCAAAGAACTCTCCAAAAGACGATTCAAAAGCCTGATTGTAGTCTCTGAAAGAGCTGATCTTTTGCCCAACCACTTGGCCAATCTCTTCACGGTCTGACAGTCTGTCTACTCCAAAATGTATAGTTCCGTTGGTTCGGGAATTCATGCAGCTAGCAGCAAAACAAAACACTTCCTTTTTGAATTCATAAAGAATCTCCTTTTCACTGGCTTCATCATCATTTGGAAGGAGGACATACTCGTGGACGGGATCAATTAGATTACTTGGCCCAGCCATGGGGGGAAGAATAGCATTTTCCATATAAAACATGGAGGAATTACTTTTATCAAAGGGTCGGAACTGGCTAAAGGGCTTTTGAGGTTGTACATCTGTTTCACTGTCAGGAATCTCGATCAAACTATGTGCATAGTTTAAGCTTTCATCTTGGCCTAACTTCATTTTGCATTGTGGCATTTCGAGCATTTGCATTGCAGAGCTCAGACTCTGAATTCCTGAATCTGATGACACTGTTTCCGTTTCCATGAATTCATTCAATCTTCCTGACATGTCTGGAGCTTTTCTGACATCATAACCACTGTGTGGTGTTCCAACACTGGACACCAACATGTCTGAATGTATCCTGAACTTTTCAATCTCTCTTAAAATTTGTAAAGCTGGGGCTCGTGGAACACCTAGATCTAACAAATCGTCTTTCTCAAAGGAGGTGAGGCATGCTCCAGACAACTCCTGGTCATAGAGATTCTGTGCAACTTTCTCTGGTACTCTGAGTTTACAGACTAGCCAGGCTTTCACGTGGTCTTTGGTCCAATCTTCAATCCTGAGTGGCAGCTCAAGGTCAGATTTCTCCTGCAAAAGAAAGCATTAACAATCAGAACATTTCAGGAAAGCAAAATTCCAAAAGAAAACATTATGAAAGAGAAAAACCATACGCATTTTGACTGCAGTCCGTCATCTTTCATTATTGATGCAGTTGCTGTTGGATTCATATTCCTGTAAATAAAACACAAACACTTCAACATGGAATCATGCACTTTCTTTAAGTACTGACCTGCAGAAACATTTGTCTCAGAAAGAGGATCTTTAGTAAATGCTACAGACTTTAGGAAACATTCAACTCTCTCTACTCCTGCACCCCAAGTACAGCCTACAAGAGGACAATGGAAGACCACCTACACAGCAATAACCCCAACGGGTATGTCAGGAAATCCAGACCTTCACCAACCACAGAGGCTGTGCTACAATGCCAGGAAACCAGATGCAGGGTTTACAGAGGAACTGAACAGATTTCTTGCCTGTTTTGAGTCCCAAACACAGCTCAGCACCACACCCTCGCTGCCTATAACAACCGCTGGGGCCGCTCCACCCACCCTTAAACTTCTTCTGTACTTCTTCTGTAGTGTCTTCTGTAGTTTTATCTTTGATTTGATTTTCCAAATTCAAATGGAACTTGATGCCTCCTGTTATTTGTAATCCTGCCCCCTCCTATGGGGGTTTTAAATAATCCCCTCACTTCTTTACCTCTTGTTCCTTTCCTGTACTCCCACCTTATCTACACCAGTCTCCCACTGATTTCTGTCCAGGTCCAAAATGAAAGCACTGGTTCAGTTCTGATCTGTCTGTTCAGGTCAAACAAAATAAAGTCCTCAGAAACCAGAGCAATTCTAAGATAGAGACCCGGGCAACAGAGACATATGTGCCCCCAGTAGATGCCCTAGGGGAGAGATCCAGACCAACCTCAGCTTTAAGTGGGACAAACTGCTGAATCTGTGACTGACAAATACAGATATGCTTGAATTATAGTGGGAATGATTCTGTGAGTACTACATAACCCGCTAAGCCTGATTGTACAGGTCACACATGAGAGATTGATGCTCACACACCTGCTGGGCTTGCTGAACGTCAAAGGTTCATCTTTTGATTTGTCGCTCGCCACTGAAGGGCAGGAAGAGGAGTCCTCCCCCAAATCAACGTCCATCTTTGTTCTGTTGTAAAAAAAAAAAAAAGACAAGGAGGCGTGTCACTGATGAAAACAAAAAGAGATTCTCTGGAGGAGTAGAACCGGTTTGTCCAGAAAAACTCCCTCTGTTGTTTTGGAATTTGTGATGGAAAATCTTTTAGATGTTGTTTGGCTCTGTAAGCAGATTTCTGTAACATGAAACCTCTGTGTTTTCTACACAGGCGTAATAAAAGAAGACCAATGCTTCTTCATCTCCTGATGGGTTTTCTTTTGTCAGCGAGAAGAAAGAACACGTATGTTGAAAACATGAAGCCTTTTTTAAAATAGGGAGTCTTGTTTCTTGATAACAGACTGAGATAAATTAAACCTTTGGAAGCTGAGGCCTCGTCAACCTTTGATCCCTGCGTTCAACATGACAGGAGTGATGGAATCTCTGTTATTGGTCAATAAAGATACAGAGCAATGAAATCGTTTTCTGCTCATTGTCAGATTTCTCAGAGTTATCAGATTCATAAACAGACAATGTTTTTTCACTGGTCAGATATTTGTTAATGAGTAATTAGATTAACACAGGACTTCTTGGATTTTATAGCAGCAGCAGTAGAAAGTTTAGTATTGCAGGAATTCAGAGTGAAAACTCATTTTTCCATTTGTCCAAACAATAGAAATGTCGGATCACACCAGAGATTTGAAAAACAACACTTTTCCCCTTGAAATTCAACAACAGACACATTTATGCTCATAAAAGTCTAAACTATACTATGCTGCTGTCAAAAGTAAAAGAAATGTAAATTGTTATATAGAAAAATATAACACTATAATACTTAAATTACTGTAAAAATTTGAAAGCTACATTTTTTTAAATAACTAAATGGTCAAAAAAAACATAAACGGACGACCTTGGGAGCATTTCAGGCGGTTCAGCAGTGTGTTTACCTGTTTACACCTGTTTTCCCCGTAGATCAGCATGGGTCAGCCCAGTTAACTCACCTGTTCAGTGACCTACTTAAGAACCAGGTGTGTGCTCTTTGTCCTCTGCCATCATTTCTGTGAACACTGCGTTTGTCGCCCCACCCTCCTCTGTTAGGGGTAGTTTTATACCAGAGTTTTTATGGAAGATCTTGTTTTATTTTTCTTAACGGAGCCTTACACCAAACTAAAACAAATCTGGAAAATAAAGCTTTCTTTACTGCATAAAGTGCATTTTTCCAAACAATAAAGGTGAGATTTTAAGGCTCTCACAGTAAGAACTATTAACTGTTTCTAAAAACTGGACTGAGTGCCCCGCCCCCCTGGCGTTCCCAACAGGAAGTGCCCGACCTCTATAGAAAAACAAACAGCTGTTACCTTTAACATCTTCTTGATAATCCTCTATAAGATATTTTTTCTGTAGCTCAAGTTATTCCAGTTATAAACTGGCCAATCAGATGCCTCGGTAAAAGTAGGCGGAGCCTGCTGGCCCACAGATTTTGTGTAGCCCGCTTTTGGAGGGGTGTGGCCTTCTAACAAGCTCACTCCTGACTGCTGTGAGTGGTTGCCATAGAAACGCTAACTCAGACATACCCGGACCAATCACTGTTTCCTGACGACGTCTAGTTCCAACATGGCGGTGTCTGTATCGTTGACTTCATTTGGTTGGAGCAGGAAGTAAACAGTTTTCTACTGATCTCTGGACCAAACTTCTCCTTTGGTATTAAAAGGTTGCAGAACAGACAGGTTGTGGACAGCCCCCCCCCCCCCACACACACACACACACACCTGTATTACATCTGAACCTCACCGTAATGATTGTTACCATCCAGAAACCTGTTGCTTTATGCTGCTTCATGGTTTTAACCCCCCCTTCTATAATCCACCCTCCTTTCCAGATATTCCTGTGTGTAACACTGATGTCAGAGGGACGGGAGCAGCTACAGCGCCCAGGAAACAGAGTGCAATGTTCAGACCTGATCTGTAGAATAAATATAAAAATATGACCACACTGTGCCAATGGCCGTGGGTTTTGATCGTAGCGCTCAAAAATGGACCTAAAAACGTGTTTAGCCATGTGGAAGTTTAGAATGTGGAAGCCTGAAACGCATTTAAGCTGCTCATGGGAAATGGACGGTTGGAGACGCGTTGCTAAGGACGTTGGGAATGTTTCAGAGACTGGAGAGAACTCAGAGTAGAGCCGCCGCTCCTCCTCTCTGAGAGGAACCAGGGAGGTGACACGGCATCAGGTAAGAATGTTTCCTGGGTGCCTCCCTGGGGAGGTGTTCCAGGCATGTAGGGACACGCTGGAGAGACTGCACCCCCCCAAAAAAAACCCAACAGAATTGTTTATTCTTAAATCAGACATGTTAGAAAGGCCAGAGGGAAAATGATGCCAACTGACCGGATGTCCCTGCAGAAATTCAGATGTTCATCTTTTGACTTGTTACTCGCCACCGATGGACAGGAAGTGATGCGCTGCTTCCTGCCAGCCTCCATCCTCTGCAGCTGTAGAGCAGCAAGAGTCACAGATGAGAAGGAAGCAGGCGTCCCTACGACAAGATCAGGGGTTTAAAACGACCACGAGATTTTTCTGAAGATGACCCACACATGTGCAACCACATTTCTATTCATCTTAATAAAAGCCTTTCTCTAATAGTAATTATAATAATATTTTTGTTAACAGTTTTGGAATCTAACCTGTGGAAACAAAAAGAGGAAAAGGGACTCAAACGTGTCGGTGGAACCTTTGACACTCGACTGCCGTTCCAGGAGGATCAGGACGGACCGACCTGCTCCACCGCTGTTGGTACCAAAACTGTTTGACCTGCAATTAGTGTTCGGGGGCCTGACAGTAGTGATGACGTCACACTACGGTGACCCCACATGGACAAACTACGTAGCGTCCAGATCTGCTCAGCTCTCCATATTTTCATTTCACGTTTCCTTTTTAACCTTAAATTCTTTTCCCTCATAACCAATAATGTCATTTTGTTTTTTCAGGAGTCTCCAGCTGGTCCAAACTTCAGCGTCCCGCCTGTTAACAGAGACGTCTGCAGGTGAGCAGCTGGTGCATTCAGGTGGATCCAAGTCACTGAGTGGCTCTCCACCCACAAACAAATGAGAGCTGACAGACACTCCTATTT
Organism: Oryzias sinensis; assembly: GCA_037389245.1. Lineage (NCBI taxonomy): Eukaryota > Metazoa > Chordata > Actinopteri > Beloniformes > Adrianichthyidae > Oryzias > Oryzias sinensis. Next base: position 36,569,086 of record CM074490.1, read on the forward strand.
AGTTGCTGCTCCCAGGACCAGCAGCGGCTCCAGAAAGATTCATATCATTCATGTGATGGACAGCTGTCCAGATGAGGACATTCCTCTGACATCTCCAACACACAACATCATTTTAGTGACTTTGAGCAGAAAGTCTTTAATAAAACACAGGAAAAGTTGGAACCTAAAAGACAAAACAGCTTCATATGCTTTAAATATGCAGGTACAAACCGGTCATCATGCATCCATAGACCACCCGAATATTTTGTCTTTTACTTTATTTAATTGAATTATTACGTATAACATTGTAGTGGCGGTCACATGCACGTCGGGTCTGCTGGCAGCAGGGGATTGTGGGATGCAGCCCTCTGGTCAAAATAGGGTCTAGCATTGGTGTTTCCTTTTGCCCACGTTTCTTTTCATGTGCCGCTTTTGTTGTTCCACCCTTAGTTAATCCTTCCTGTTATATTTGTTTCTTTATGTTGCACCATGAGTGAGGGAGGGGGAGAGGGCGATGACGCATGTGCGATGTTCAATGTTGTGTGTGTTCCAAATACCTGGGCTTGCTCTGCTGGAATGGAGATTTCGCTCTCAGCTTCTTTTCTGCCTCCCCCTCTCTGATATCGGTCGGGTCGTGCGCCGTATGGGACTCGAACAGCTCTCCAGTTGATTGACAGCTCAACTGGTTGACAGCTTGGCTCCCGTTTTTCCCACTACAAGTGACATACCAGCGGGGCGCCACATGTTATGTCGTAATAGTGTATATAGGTGTAGATTCTTTGTGTTAAATGTTATTACTTTTGCATTTTTGCATATTTTAAACTCCTTTTCATTCTTTTTGCACCTTGATGTTGTTCTTGTTTTTTTCTTCATTTTGCACTGAACTGCTGTAGCAATTGAATTCCCCCAACATGGGATCAATAAAGAATATCTCAACCTCCAACAATAAATCCTGTTTGGGTCTTTAGACTTTGATCGTATCACCAACCAGTCCAGAACCCCACAGGAATCACACCTTCAGCAGGTCTGAGCCTTAGTTTCTGTGCTGCAGCTGCAGGTTCTGGTTCTGGTCTCCCTCTGCTGCTAAAGAAGGAAACCGAGAGTTACCACAAACAAAAACGCATCACAAGTCTGATTAAAAACCAACTAAAACCACAGATTACAAGGGCCGCATTTCCATAAGTGAGGTGTTCACTGATGACGGGTCCAGACTCTGACCTCTCCCAGCTTCTTGTCAGAAACGCACTCAGACCAGAACTGTTCCTGGGTCAGTGGTTCCGCTCAGTCAGAGGAGGCTGAAGGGCCTCCTGAAGGGCCTCCTTTTGGCCCCATGGCCTCCTCTGTGAAGCCAAAGCGTAAACGCTCCTCAGCACTGTGAGCTGCGACAGCTAAAGACTGAAAACGGCAACGAAACGGGAGCCTGAACGCACCACGGCGCTTTAGATGAATCAAAACCGAAAGTCACGCGCTAGAACCCCGCAGAAACTCTTTCCACGCATTCTTGTGTCCGCGTCCCACACTCTGTCTGCTTTTATATCGACAAACGTCCCGCAGATTGTGGACCAACAGATCAGAAGCAAACTCACCTTTTCTGGACGGACTTCCTGTGATGATGGTTCACTCTGAACAGTTCAGATTTCAGAGCGACTACTGCGCATGCGTACTGTCTCAGGTGTGTCAGGTGGGATGTTTAAAAAAATACATTTACATATTTATCATGGACAAACAGAACAATATTAGAATGAATTGAAGACATTCAGATAAACAGTTTTCTCGCATATTTACAGCTTAAAGCTTTTTATTGCAGCAACAAAGAAAACGTTGATTTGTGAAAATGAAACCAACGTAATAAATGAATAGATGAATAAACACTTTTATGCTAAAGTCTGTGTTTTTTCTCCATAGAATGTTTGTTCACATTTTGAGTCAACATAGTGATTTATGAACCGCGGACGTTCCTGCTACATTGTTTCAGTGACATCACAAACCCAGCACAGGTGACTAACAGTCTGTGGTTGTTCCTCACATGGGATAACAGGGAAGCCAAAGGTCACTGTCACGGCCCCCACCCACACCCACAGGGGGACCTGGAGCAGGACCCGCTGGTCACTAAAAGAGCCTTTCAGGAGATCAGTTCACAACTTTGAATAACAGTTTTTTCATTTGAAAGAAACAGAAAACATTTTCTACTTCAGAGTACTTTAAGGTTCACCTGGTCTGTAAGAAAAGTGAGACACTGGAAGTTTATTTTTATACACTGTCTATATTTTAAAGACTCAGAATGTTCCAATTTAGTCTGAAGTATTGAGTCAGTATACTTCCTACTGCGTACGCACATAGTCTGTAGTATACCTGCAATACTTACACTCAAGAGAATACCTCAGGTGTGCTACTTTTTGCTGAGGTTCTTTTTATTGTCCAGAAATGAAGCCGTTCGAAGCGTGCGGGGGGGGGGGGGGGGTACATGAGGGACAGTGATCGTGCCATAGCGTAGATCTTGGCAGGGTAGATCTTTTCCACCCCGTCGTCCTCCCCAGCTGAGGACAGTTTTCATCTTTTTGTTAATCACTTGTGAGTCGATAAAGGTTTGTGTTTTTATGGAGAGCTTCTTGTTTTTTTGTGAGGAAACCTTCAAGCCGCATGTCGTCTCTTCAGTGAACCAACAGGAAGTTCCTGAGATGACAGCAGTTATGAAAGAGGAGCGCTTGCTTTGGATCAGCGGTCAGGTGGGGAGGTGCAGATCTCCTGTCTGATGGAAGAAAAGACAGCCGAGCCAAAGATCACGAGGGAAACTTTTATTTCCTGTCAGGTCAACAGACAAAGGTTAACGATGATGGAAAAACCCCTAAAGAGCTGAGGAGTGACAGAAACATCTGAACAGGTGGAGCTGCAGGTCATGAAGGTTCTGCAGGCTCTTGACCCGATTGTCTGCTTGTGTCCATGACTCGATTCCACCTGCTGAGGGTCTGATAACTCATAGTCGTCACTTTTACAGCAAACATGCAGCTACAGGTGATGAACAGGAAGATCCACAGAGACTCTAAAGGAAGAACTGAAGGTGTTTCAGAAAAGCTCCTCATGTGAGCGTCAGCATGAACTAACGGAATGTTTCACATCTATAGGATGTCCTGCTGCTCTACGCTCTGATTGGTTGTTGAAGAGTGAAAACACTCATGGCAGCAGATGCTGATCTCTCATTGGCTCTGGTGTCACTACATCACCAAAGTGTTTGGTCCAAAAAAGCTCCTCTGGGGGGTCTTCCAGAAAGCAGGTTATGCTAGCTCCCACGATAAGTTTGAGGCTAAGGAAGTTGATAACCTCAGCTTTCAGTTCCAGAAATGGAGGTATGTTTCAGGGTAGGTCAAGTTGCCATAGCAACTCATGCTCTGAACATAACCTGGTCTGGAGCAGGTTTAGTTGAAGGTTAGTTTGTTTTCAGAGAGGTGAAGCAGCATGGCGTGTCCATTTGAAGATGATTTAGTGGATGAAAAAGCTCAGATAATACTTTTTCCACCACGAGAGGGTGATAAGACCACATATGGATGTTGGAAAGATAAACTTTAGACTTTGATCTAACTTCATTATTTACTTCAGTTAAGATAAATCTTTTTTTTTTGTAAGTCAGTTTTAAAATTACACGTAATTTTCAGACAGTTATTTTACTTTATTTCAAATTAATTCAATTAAGAAGGTGTAACTTTGGTGCTGCTGTTAGATCGGCACCGCAAGGGATTGTGGGATACCTTTCCCTTTGCCTGTCTGGACGGATTTGGGTTTAAGTGTGGATTTTTTACAAAATGTGTTTAGTTGTTTTACTGTGTTTTGTCGCGTTATTTAGCCCTACTGAGCTTACGTCTCTGCACCATGAGTGAGAGTGAAAGAGAGGATGATGAGTTTATAAAGCACCCCTACCACCCTGCACTGTTGGAGTAATATGACAGTTAGTTAGATAAATACGTAAATGTGTTGTTTAAACAATTATTGAGTTTTATAGACGTAAGGCATTAGTTGGATTAATTTAACTCAATTTTTTGTTACCAATAGAAGGAATTCATTTAAGTTGGCAAAATTGGATGAGTTATATATATATATGCGTCACAAGGAAAATGGAAATAAGATCAGAAACTCGTGCGTTTACTTTGTTTTTCTACTACAAGCAGAAACTCTTACTTTTGATGATGCAGCCGTGTTACTTTTTGATGGTCGTATAATCTTCTTACATCATTTAAATCTCAGACTCCGTCTCACTGAATTACAGCGCTTTCTTTTTTTCTCCACGTGTTTCCATGGTGACTACAGAAATCTGTGATCCATTGAGAATGTCTTTATGTACCTGCTGTGCACGTGCATTAACCCAGGGTTACCAAGTTGAGCGTAATTACGCCAACTCATATCCGGTCTTTTGGAACCGACATACCCAGAGTAAGCAAGTTCAGGTGGATTTCAGCCAGAGTTCAGGCTTAAAGTCAGGGGAGTTTAAACGGGCCTTCTGGAATACCCCCCAGATGTCTGTGTTAGCGTCAGCTGCAGACAGCCTCAGTGTCTGCTTTGGCCTCAGCGTCTGCGTCGCAGTTGCAGACGGCCTTGGTGTCTGCTCTGATTTCCTTGACAAACATGCCTTAAGTTAAATGGTTACCCGTTTCCATGGTTACTAAATTGGAATGCTCAGCAGTTCTTTATGAAACCATCATTCTGACATGGATCATCAGGTAAAAACTTTCTGAAACATTTGGACTCAAACGTATCCGGTTCTTTTTTGATCTGATCCGGATCACAACTGCAGCTTCGTGTTTCTGACGCAGCAAAATCTGGTAAAAATGTTTTTTAAAAGATGATTTTTTTTGGGGCATAAATGTTTTGCGTTACAGCGTCAAACTTTCACCTGATCCTATGAAAACGTCTTCAAAGTGCAGCGTGTCATGTGACCGGCGTGTCGTGTGACCGGCGTGTCGTGTGACCGGCGTGTCNGCTATCGGTTATCGGGTACCAGCTATCGGTTATCGGGTACCAGCTATCGGTTATCGGCTATTGAATACCGGCTATTTGAGGCCTCAGCATCACCCGGTTTGAGAAAATGAGGTGATTTCTGTGACAAAGTCTGTGTTGCTCTGAAGTTCTGCTTCATAACTGACAGAAACAAAAGCAAAACTAAAATGCATTTCCTCTAAACCTCAGGACTTCAGAGGAAAAAGGTGAGGTGAGTCACACCATGACTCATGAATTCCTGCAGAATTCCTTCCTCGTGTTTTCAGTGACCCGCTCCTCTCGTGGAAGCGTAGCTAAAGACTGAAAAGAACAAGGAGAAAACAAACTGTCCTGAGAGACAAAGGTGGAAAGTTGGTGGTGAGGGGTGTCCTGGTGTTTGTCATGTTTCAAATCAAACAAATCTCCCGTGAGACAAAATGTTCTGAAAGCATTTCACAAAGACAGCTCCACTCAAACACGGGGATGTGAGTGTGGTAGTGGTGGGCAGAGCATGTTGAATGGAGAGCCGAAGTCCCCAGACAGGTTTTTACCACCAACCTCACTGTCCAATGGCTGCATGTTAGGGATTTGTCCTCATACAGTTAGGTACCACCTCTGCCAGATGATATCCCGGAATCAGAAGAGTCCAAACGTTTGGTTTGACACTAAAGCCAATTGTTTTTCCCACAGTCCCGGTACCGTCTATGTCCTGCAACGCTGACAGCTTTGAATTCCTCAGGTTTCATGGATAAATACAACTGCGTATCGTCGGCATAACAATGAAAATTAATGCTGTGTTTCCTGATTATGTTTCCTAGGGGTAGCATATAAAGCTTAAACAGGATCGGTCCCAAGACTGAGCCCTGTGGGACTCCATAGTTGACTGGAGTGCACTGAGAGGAATGGCCATTTACATTAACGAACTGATACCTATCAGATAGGATTTAAACCACTGGAGAGCAGATCCTCTGATCCCTATGTCCTGCTCTAGTCTATGGAGTAAAATACCGTGGTCCATAGTGTCAAAGGCTGCACTGAGGTCCAACAGGACCAGAATAGAAAGTAGACCCTTTTCTGAGGCCAATAACAAGTCATTAGAGACTCTAACTAGTGCAGTTTCGGTACTGTGGTGGGGTCTAAACCCCGACTGAAAGTCTTCAAAGAGGCAGTTGTCCTGTAGGTGGCAGTAAAGCTGCTTAACTACAACTCTTTCTAGGATTTTAGAAATAAAGGGCAGGTTTGATATCGGTGTATAGTTGGCCAAGATGCTAGGATCCAAACTGGGCTTTTTCAGAAGAGCCAAACTCTTCCTAAAGGTGTTTGATGCCATCGGCCAAAGTGTCACTGACATGATCAACCTTCCATTTTCCACTAGTGTGTTTCATTTAAAGATGCCAGAGTGGAGCCTCTGATGGAAATGTCTGATCTGGGGCCTCATTTCTAAAACTTTGCGTAGGATTTGCGTCAGAAGTGGCGTACGGATGAAACATAGGATGTGCGTACGCACAGAAATATTCAGATTTATAAAACCGTGCGCACGCACATCCTACGCATCCTTCCTTTAATAAATCACAACCGATTCTAAATGCAGCGCAGCTTTAGCGGCTTCATGACACGCCCATAGTTGCCCAAAAATAGTCCGTGAAACGCCCACAAATGAATATTCATGGATTGCGAAACCATGGCAAACACAGAGAGGAAAAGAAAAAAACGTAACTTCACTCAATGTGAAGTAGAAGTTATCGTTGGCGAGGTGGAAAAGAGGAGAAAAATGTTTGGAGTGCACAGTGTGGGCATTACTAATGCCAAAAAGGCACGTGAGCGGCAGACGGTGGCAGACGGCGTAATGCTGTAGCCTCACAACCTCGGACCGTGGCCCAAAAGCCCGCAGAGGTCCAACAGGACGGCTGGAGGAAGTCAGAACCGGCTCATCAGCCACTCGTCCTCGTTTGCCAGCAAGTCTTCTTGCTGTCTAAAGATGCGTTCACTCTGAATTCTTCCATTTGCCACATCTTCTAAGATCAGCCATTGTGCGTCATTCCGCATTGAGATGGAGCATTTTATTTCCCTCCATTTAATTCCATCTGACAAGCTACAGATGTCGGTAATAATCCACGTGGAAATGGGAAATTGATCAGCAAATGTAATTTCTTGTTGCTTTCTGAATGGTTGAGACATACGCCATACATTGTTTTATCAAAAATAAAACAAACTAAAGGCATATGCATGAATACCATAATTCCATAGCTCAGTGGTTCCCAAACTGGGGGGCGCGCCCCCTAGGGGGGGCGCGGAGGTATTGCAGGGGGATGCGGTGGAGTTTTTCTTTTTTTTTATACTTTATTGACAAACAACATAATACAATAACAATGTGAATGTCTCAGGGGGAATTGATATGTGTACATAATGCAGAAAAATATAAGAAATAAAACAAAAAGTATATAAATATATACCCATACATATACTACATAAGACAAAAATAATTATTACTTCAAAAATCTTTGGGGTTTAATACATTTTAAATCTTTCAAAAATTAAATTAGTTGGAATTGCTTTTTGGTTTTGCAGGTGTTTGATAATGGTTCATTACTGATTGATTTCACTCAAAAACTGCTGGAATTTAGGTTTGGAGTTTGACCATTTGGCTTTATGGATATGGAATTTTGTCAATAATAAAAACAATTGTTTAATGAAGATACAATCTTTGTCTACTTTGACATTAAGGTAACCCAGAATAATGTCTTTATCTAAAAATGTAACAGTTTGTTTAGTTATACTTCCAATATAGTTTCCCACTTTAATCCAGAACTTATTTGTCTGCAGTCCACAAACAGATGAGAAATAGTTTCCTCCTGAGTTCCACAGAATGAACAAAACAGGTCCTTGTCCACAACAAATCTACTCAAAGTTTTTTGGTAGGATATATACAATGCAATATTTTGAAGGACACCTCTTTTATTTGGTTATTTAGACAGTATTTATTACTAATAGTCCAAGCATAAGTCCATTTTATGTCCACAAATTTGGATTCCCAATAAAACCTCCCAGCAGGTAAGGTTGTGGTCTGTAAAAGATTTCTTATTTGTTTATTGGAAACTGAATTAATACAAATATCCACATTGTCCAAAAAGATTCTCTGGGTTCTTAATTGACTTGCGTTATAAATCCCTTTAAACAGTTGAAGTAGACTGGTTGGAACGGCATCTAACACTATTGCATATTCTCTGGGTGGAACAGGAATACCGAATTTTAAAAGAAATTCTTCAGACGTCAGAAGATGTCCATGAGAATTGAAAAGTTGTCTGATTAAAACAATATCATTATCATACCATCTAGGAAAGAAAGTGATTTATTCTTGTATTGTACATTACTGTTATTCCAAATACAACAAGTTGTTGGAGAAAAATTATGTTTATAAAGGAGTTTCCAGGCCAGCAGGGCTTGTTTGTAAAAGTTTGTAAGTTTTGTGGATAATTTTTCAATTTTATAATTACATTTTAGCAAGAATTTAATGCCTCCCATTGTGTCAAATATATTTGGGAAATGCATTCCAGATATTGTCTTCCTCTTTCAATAAATTACTTTATTTTAAAAGAGTTGTTTAAAGTTTCAAAGGTTAATACATCCATGCCCACATGTTTTCTGCTGTTACACAAAACATTTTTCCTTAAGTAAAGACATTTTTACCTCCAAATAAAATCAAATAATGTTTTGTTTAATAGGTTCCAGATGTGTTTTGGCATTTCTAAAGACAGAGACACATAGACAGATTTAGAGATTCCTTCAGCTTCAGATAACAGAATTCTACCGTTCAGAGAAAGATTTCTCATTAACCACATGTTATAAGGCGCAGTGGAGTTTAGAAACAATGGATTTGTATGTTTGTGTCAGTGTGTGTGTGTGTGTGGGGGGGGGGGGGGGGGGCTCGAAAATATTCTAATCTTCAGAAAGGGGGGGGCCTGCAGAAAAAGTTTGGGAACCGCTGCCCTAGCTTATGAAGAGTGGACAATTAGTACATCTATCTTTCTGTGTGTCTGTCTATCGAACAGCCTGGAACACAACAGAAACTCTTCCACTCTGCCATTCTTCATATCTGCCGCTATGCTAACAGGAAGTTGTTTTACACGTCATAGACGTATTTCCGGTCGAAAAATGCGGAAGTGTGAAAAAGGTCCATTGCACCTCTATCTGCTCCTCCAGACGGACACATTGACGAGAATATCAGTTTTGTACATTATTTCGTTCTGTTAACTATATTATTTATGAGGATGAATTGCACTACATGCCAATATTGTAGAACATATTTCACTTTTCTTTCTGCAAATATGTGTTCATTTGAATTTCTGTTGTAATTTTGGTTTGATCTTTTTTGTTTGTTTCACTGCTGATCGATCAAACAGGTGTTGGTGTAGCTGTTAATTGTCAGACTTGCTTTGTGAAGTCTTCATGTTATTTCTGAGAGGCAGGATTGTCATTTTCACTTTCACGTGTTTCTTCCATCTGTCGACGGTGTCGCCGTTTCTCATTTCACCCGTTTTTGTGCGTACGCCTGGGTCAGAGCGTGAAGGACCGCACATTTTCCCCTCAAGTTTGCTTTTTATAAATCTCAACTATTGCGTAGAGAGTGACGTACGCCTTCTTTTGTGCGTACGCAACCTTTAGAAATGAGGCCCCTGGACCCATCAGTCTCCAGAATCATAGACCCGTCTGAAGGCTTCCATTTACCTCAAAGATTCTGGAGAAGGTGGTTTCTGAACAATTGTCAGAGTTCTTTGATAAATGGAGTATCTATGACTGTTATACATGATCCCCCTTGGAAAGATCATCCAGTTCAGCGATGGCTCCTTCTTTGCTGATGATATCTAGCTATATTGTTCTTCTTTCTGAGACACAAACTGGACTCTGATGAACTGCTAAAACAACGGCTCTGTAAAAACTCTGCAGCTACACTCAGAGGAAACAAACGCTTGGGTTCTCTTGGTCAGCCTGTCAAGCCCAGCCGTAGAACCATGGGGGTCCTTTTTGAGAAAGATCTGTGGCTGGAGCAGAACACCAAGAACTGTTTCTACCAGATGAGGAACATTTCTATTTCTATGGTGTCACATGAAGATGTAGAGCTTCCTATTCACACCTTTGTCTCTACACGGCTGGACTTCTGCAACCGTCTGTTTGCTGTCTGAATCAGGAGTCGTCTCTCCTGCAGCTGATCCAGAACTCTGCTGTGAGGATCTGGACCAGCACCAAGAAAGAGACCCCCCCCCAATCCTCAAAGATTTTACTGCTGACTTTCAGGGCCTCCATGTCTGAGATCTGATCGCCCCCTACAGGCCATCGGGTGCACTGAGGTCTGTGGATCAGAACCTGCTGATGGTTCCTCACACGGTTCTGGACCAGAGGAGACAGAACCTTCCTAAATTCTGGAATGAGCTCTGTTGTCCCGGCGTTCCCTGGACTCTGAGAATTCTTTTAAAGTCCACTAAAAACTTTTTCCAAAGCTTTTTAGCTGAAACTGTTTTTCTTTGGGATGATAGTTTTACGCTTTTGTCTTTTCTGTTTCTATGTATAAATTAAAGAAGACATAGACATAACATTTACTTTCTGAACCATCTGTGGTGAGACCCTTTCAAAGTAAAAGCATGTCACACTTTATTCACAAGTTTGTTTATTTATAAACGTCAGTGTGGAACAGAAAACTGTCATCCAGCCTGACATGACTCAGCAAAAAATAAATTAAGATTTCCAACAGAACTAAAGTCAGGTGACACACAAACACACACACACTCAAATATAAACACACACACTGAGACAGCAGTGTGAATGAGTGGCCGATGCATTCACACACTCACACACGCACACACATTTGAACACACTCACACACTCACACAAAAAGCTGAACGTCTTCAGGAAGTGAAAGTGCTGAAAACTTGAGTGCAAATATTAGAAAGAGATCCTGCAGGCCCCGCCCTCACCGGTGACGGCCCCGCCCTCACCGGTGACGGCCCCGCCCTCACCTGTGACGGCCCCGCCCTCACCGGTGACGGCCCCGCCCTCACCGGGCCTGTCCTCAGATTCTGTTGAAGCCGCCCAGCAGATTCCTTCCTCCAAGCATCCAAACAAAGTTCCCTCCCCCCACACGGAGGGGCGGGGTCTACGTTGTTGGGGGAGGGTTCGAATCCCGTCCTCCCTCCTACATGCTGCCGGAGCAGCCGTGTTTGGGCCGTCAGCTGGTTCATCTGAATTTACTACTAAGTCTGAGCTTCCGGCAGGGAGCGCCCCGCCCCCCCCAGCCCGTCTGCGGCGCCACAAAGGAGTCCTTTGGCGGCCTTTGATGTGGGGGAGGAGCTATTGCCACTTATCGTCCCGTTCAGGTTGCGGTGCGGCCGCTGCAACGAGGCGCGCCGTCTGGGGCCGGGCACGGCGGCAGAACCGCGGAGGCACGCCGACGGGAGGCTGAGCCCCACCCAGCAGCAGCTGGGACAGGAGACGGCGTCCTCCTGCTCCGGGGAGTCGCAGGGTCGAACACGGGCTCCGCCGCCACCGTTGGAGACGGCAGCCCCGCCCCACTGCACCTGCTGACCAATCGCTACGGCAGAGCCGTTGTTGTTGTCCAATCGCAGCAGCGGGGACAAAGTGGGCGGTCCGTTGGAAATGGGGCGTCTCCATCCGTTGGTCAGAAAGGAGGCGGGGCTTGGTTTGAGAGGGGTGGAGTTCAGGATTCTGTCAGCTGGGTCAGGTGAGCGGCTGACGTCCATGGGTTCAGTCAGGCAGACGCTCTCCTCCTCCTCCTCCTCCTCCAGACGCTCCAGAGACACCATCTCCAGCTCCACAGGGAGGCCAGAGTCGTCGTCCCCGCCCTCCTCCTTCAACAAGCCCCTCCTCTCTGCGTCTCCATCCACCCCCCCACCAACCCCCGCCTTCCTACTGTCCACTGTGCAGTCTGCGGGGAAGGGGGGGGTCCGGCCCATCTCCGGGGTGCAGGGCAGAGACTGGCACTTCCTCTGTGGCCCCCGCGCCCCTCTGAGGAGGTGGGGGGAGGTGCAGGGATGCGCCGGCAGGGCAAAGGTCAGGGAGATGACCGACTTACTGGGCGTGTCCAAGAGTTTGCAGCGGCCCCCGTTCAGGTCCCGCCTCAGAGAGAAGGGGTTGACCCGAGCAGGCGTCCCCAGCAGGGGGGACGTCACGGAGCTGGGGGGCAGCATGTCCGACTGGCTCCTGGAGAGTCCCGGACGCAGCTGGGCGCGGTCCGCGGGGGGGCACGGAGAGCTGCGGCGCCGGTACGGGCTGACCTCCACCGCCACGGGCTCTGAGGCGGAGAAAACACGAGCATCAGACAAACGCCAACCGCTGACTGAGACCTGGACCGAGAGGCCCCGCCCCCCAGCGTTCCAGACTCCCAGAGACGTCTACAGAAGAATAAACAGCTGATTATCTGTTGGTCAGAAGAACCGTTCTGGTTCTGATCCGGTTCTTTAACATCTTCTTGATCATTCAAGTTATAAACGGACCAATCAGATGCCTCAATAAAAGTGGGCGGAGCCTGCTGGCCCCCCAGGCAGATTTTGGTTTAGTCTGTTTTCAAGTGGCAGTGGTTGCCATAGCAACACTGACACAGACCGACTCCGACCAATCACAGACGGCGTCTGACTTCAACACGGCGCCGTCCGTAAAAATGGTGACAGAGTTGACTTGTAAACCGTTTTCTACACTCAGTTCACTACACATCAGCTGTGGACTAGCGTCTGCTCGCGGTTCAATTCCCCTCAGGCGCCTACAGAACAGGATCTTCATCACGGTTTCAGAGTCACTGCAAAGGTTCTGACTCGGTTCTGAGTCCACCCACGCAGCAAACATCCAAACCAGAAGGAGGAGGGGTTTACCGGCTGGAAGGTGGCGCTCCTCCGGCCTCTCCATGTCCTCCAGAGACCAGACGATGTCAGAGAAGGAGGGGCGGCTCTCTGCGCTCATCTGCAGGAAAGGACGTCCTTCAGCTTTTATTCTGAAATCCCAGACGCTCGACTTCCTGTGGTTTTACTCACGTTACAGCAGGACACGGCCAGGCCGAAGAACGCCGCGGGACAGTCTCCAATCATGTTCCTGAAGGTCTCCACGTCCAGACCGAAGTCCTGCAGAGACCAGGACGCCGGCGTTCAGCGCCATGACAACACAGACGACTAACGGTCAGAGATCAACGATCCCGAAGGCTGACGATAACATTTGATGTTTTCATTCACAAGGGAGGGGTCAGTCCCCACGCCGACCAGCGGGGGCGCCACGGGTCCTACCTCGGTCCTGGGTAAGACATCCGGGTCGGCTTCGATCCGGGCAATAATCTCACACAGGATGATGCCGAACGCGAAGACGTCCACCTGAGCAGAGACGTGGGGGGGTCACGATCCAACACAGAACCAGAACCCGAAACCACCGGACCAGACCCCAAACTAAAACTACATCCTCAGAACCCTGAAACTGAACCCAGAACCTGAACCCAGAACCTGAACCCAGAACCCTGAAACTGAACCCAGAACCTGAACCCAGAACCCTGAACCTGAACCCAGAACCCTGAAACTGAACCCAGAACCCTGAAACTGACCCCAGAACCCTGAAACTGACCCCAGAACCTGAACCCAGAACCTGAACCCAGAACCCAGAACCTGAACCCAGAACCTGAACCCAGAACCCTGAAACTGAACCCAGAACCCTGAACCCCAGCTGGTTTCTTTAGTCTTCCACAAACCTTTTCATTGTAAATTTCTCCTCTCAGAACTTCAGGGGCCATCCAGTACGGAGAACCCACAACGGCCAGAGGCTGCTTCTCCTCAGGGCCGCTGAAACACAGACAGTCAGACAGTCAGACAGTCAGTCAGACAGTCAGACTCTGCACAGGTGTTGTAGTCCAGGTGAGGCCTGAGAATCATGAGGGTTCACTCAGGTGCATGATGGGAATGTTGACATCAGAAGCCCCCCCCACCTGTAGTCAGGGATCTTCTCTGCCAGACCAAAGTCTCCGACCACGGCGGTGAACCTGCCGTTCTCACAGCGGACCAGACAGTTCTGCGGGTCAGAGGGACGTGGGTCAAAGGTCAGCGGTAAGACGATCGGGACGTTTTCATGACGGGGTCAGAGGTTCAGGTTTAAAGGTGGAGGTTAGAAGATCCTGCTGCTGGAAAAACCCTCTGACATGACCTTCATCAGGACGATGGAGGACGGCTTTTGGGGAGAGGTTACAGCAGAACCCCCCTCAAACACTTGGCAGAGATTTAAAGAATTTATGAGAATTTGTTTAGAAATTCAACATTTTTCTTTTGGAGTTGAACTCAGTGACCTCCTAAAACCTGAACCTCAGATGTCGTCCTCTTCCTCACCTTGGAGGTGAGGTCTCGGTGGAAGATGCCTTTGCTGTGCAGGTACTGCAGCCCGCGGGCGATGTCCCGAGACAGGCCCAGCCTGACCCCCCAGGACAGGAACAGGTCGCTGTCCAGCAGCTGCTCCAGGTTCCCCCCGTTGATGTACTGCAGAAGCATCAAACTGGTTAAAGGAGTCTGACAGAGGAAAGGAACACGGATGGAACACGGATGTTCCTGCTCAGGTCACCAGGATGACCAGCGGCGAGCGGCTTTCATTGTAACCAGCAGAGCGCCGTACCTCAGTCAGAGCGTGGAGCTGACCTTCATGGACACAGACGCCCAGGAACCTGAGGAGACAAAGAGCAGCCTGAGCACCTGCTGCTGCTGGCGCCCCCTGCTGCCCGCACGCCCTCATCGCCAGAGGCTGTGGTGAGTGACGGATGAGGGCGGAGCCTACCGGAGGATGTTGGGATGGCAGAGGCGGTTCATGAGCTGCACCTCCCGCAGCATGTTGGCCTTGTTGCTGGCCAGCGTGTTCATCTTCAGCGCCATCACCTGGCCTGTGATGCGATGCTGCACCTGTGGAGGACAGAACCGGGATGAGGTTCTGCACAGACCCTCCACAGAACTTTGAGGGCAGAATCCTGACCCGGCAGGTCCATCCTGACAGAAATACGGCCCGTTCTGATCAGAGGCAGACGGGACGGTTCAGAACCGACAGCAGAGGAGAAGAAGGTGGAACCGCGTTTTCACCATCCTTTTATTTTGAAAAGCAGAGCAGGTTTTGTGGAGCATGCTCTGTGCAGCAGCAAGCAGGACACACACACACACACACACACACACACGCAGGTTGTTTGGATAAATGTGTGTGTGAGTCCGTACAGCATGTGTGTGTGTGTGTGTATTATTAGCGTAGCTCTAATAGGCTTTCTAGATTTCCCATCACTCTTCTTGATCTGCACAAATCCAGTTTCCCATAACCATCACCCCACAGTGCACACTTGTCAGTGCGCATGCGTGCGTGCACGCACACACACACACACTGCAAAAACACTTGTTCCTGCATCACAACCTAAACGTGATCCTAAAAGCAGTCTTTTATTTTGTTAGACCGGACAGCAAGCCCTGACTTCCTGTGGTGAGGTGACGAACACGCCCCGAAGACAGCGCATGTGTCCGAGCGTGCACGTACACACATGCGGGGGGCTAATCAGCTTAGTCTGGACAGAGAGTCCTTCAGTCAGGCTGTCAACACACACACACACACACACACACACACACACACACACACACACACAACACACACACACACACACACACACACACACACACACACACACACACACACACACACACACACACACACACACACACACACACACACACACACACACACACACACACACACACACACACCACACACACACACACACACACACACACACACACACACACACACACACACACACACACGCAGAGTCAAAGTGTCTGAGAGCTTCATCCTGATGAAGATGAGGCTCAGTGTAGTTTAATGCAAAAACAGATCAGTTTCAATATTAAAGTTTGTTTCAACTTTCATGTCATGAAGTTAAAGTCAAACTTTATGTTTGATGATTGTCGATCTTAATGAAATGGATTTAAAACGTGTTTTTTGATCTTCAGTCAAATGTTCATGTTTGGTCATTTTTGAGGAACATTATCTGGACTCTGAAGAGGCGGAACGTTCCGTTTCCATGACGACTGCTGTTGAGGAACTTCCTCTGCTGTTTTCACCTCATTTCAACGATGCACATTCAGCTGAGAGACTAGAAGACACTAGGACGGGGGTCGGCAACCCGCGGCTCAGGAGCCCAAAGCGGCTCTTTAGCGCTGCCCTAGTGGCTCCCTGGAGCATTTTCATAAATGTTTGAAAATGTAAAAAGATGGGGACAGAAATATATTTTTTGTTTTAATATGGTTTTTGTAGGAGGAAAAACAAGACACAAACATTCTTAACGTTTTCCAATGCCGTAAGAATGCGTAGAAAAAATATTTTTAAGGCCAAGCAGGTACGTTACTTGCAGAGGGCAAAACGGGAGCCAGAATGTCTGGAAGTTGAGCTGTCAATCAATTAGCAGCGCTGGAGAAATGTCCGTGTCCCACAAAAGACACGTCTGCAAACAGCTCCAAGGAGGAGCAGGCAGGAAGCTTAACTGAGGATATAATCTCCTTTCTGGCATTACAAGCCCCTGTACTGAAAACATGCACCACATGGAACATCGCACAGGAGTCATGAACCACTCCCCCTTCCACACTCATGGTGCAACAAAAACAAACATAACAGGAAGAATAAACTAAGGTGGAACAACCAAACTGCCACAAAGAAACGTGGGCAAACAGAAACGCTCATGCTGAGCCCTAATTAGATCAGGAGACCGCATCCCACAATCCCCTGCTGCTAACAGACCTAAAATGCACATGACCGTTTTTTTTTAACTTTATTGTACAAAACGAAAGTACAATACAAAACATAAATTTACAAATTAAACTTCAGATATGTCAGGGAGCATTCTTTTGTTCGAATCTTCAAATAAAAATGACATCAAAAATCGGATTTCTTTATTACATTTCTTTAATTTTATCAAAGCAATGAAACATAATTCATTGATATTGTAGCAACCTGGGGTTAGCCCCGCCTTCAGCCCCTAAGGCTCATGGGAAGTGGGGATTTTCGGGGTAAACCCTTGAGTGAGAGTGTTGTGAAATGAAGTCACTTCCATGCTGTTTCAACTGTTACTGTGTGCATGAGTGAACAAGATTGATCCTGAAGAAATGTTTCAACAAGCTACCTGTTCATTTCATCGTGAAATCCTCCATGATTGTACAGTAACTGGGCATAGACAGCTCTCCAATGACGCCACTATGCTAACATTTTGGCCTTATCTTCCCTGCTAAAGTGACTAATGATTCTATATCGTAATGAAGTTAAAATGTGCACATTTGAGCAGCCACCTGACGGTGGTCTCCACAAATAAACATTTGATCGTTCATAATGCTCGTTATGTGCTTGAAGTAACTTAGTCATTTTGATAGCAGGCTAATATAGTTAATATAGATACATATTGCATGTGTTGCCTTCATTATAAAGCTTAAACAGGGCTTTTAATATTTTGCGGCTCCAGACATTTTTGTTTTGTTCGTCCAATTTGGCTCTTTCAACATTTTGGGTTGCCGACCCCTCCACTAGAAGAACGTCTCCCCTGTGGGAATCCTGACTGCACAGCAGGAGGTCCGTCTGGTTCACCTCCTTCTGACGCTTTGGAGGTGAGGACGGTTTCCTGAGACCCCAGCGTGTCCTGATGCGTTCCTCCCGTGTTTCAGCAGCATTTCTGCAGGACGCTAAACACAAGAAACGCTGCAGCAGCTCCACACGCAGACATTTCTATACTAGATCAAGTTTATGGTGACGTCAAAGTCAACCAGGAAGAAAACCTCCAATGACAGCAGAACCTGAAGCTCTGAGGAGACGCCATGCTTCCCTCTGACCCCACTGACCTTGAAGACCTCTGAGAAGAAGCCCGAGCCGATCTTCTCGCAGAAGAAGTCGTCGATCCGGGCCAGGCTGGACACGGCGCTCCTCAGGGCCCGGTAGGAGGACGGCCGGATCCGGTTGGGAGCGTGGATGCTGTGAAGGGGGGGTTCATCCGGCCCCTCCTCCGGGTCACAGAAGCAGCCCTCGGCGTGGTAGTCCATCGTTCTGGCGGGTCGCTGCCCTACAGAAACGGTTTTCTCTCCCGTACAGGAACCAGAACTCCTGTTAGACCAGAGTAGTCCTGTGGGTGGTGGGCCTGCCCCCCATCATCACGTCTGAAGGGTTTCAGTTTGATGCAGACCCGATCATTCAGTCGCTGTTCTTCTGGTCGGCCTCAAATGATCACCTTCAGCATCCTGACCAGAACCGCTCACGTTCTGACGTTTCCAGCTTCTCCAGAACAACAGAAGCAGCTTCGTGTGCGGGTTTAAGGATTCCCACGGTCCCTGAAGGCATCCTCAACGGGTCCAGGCTCGGTTCCGTTCATCATCCCGGTATTTCACCACATGCACCGACAGTAAGATGAAGGATGCCGGGAGCGGGCCACGTGGGGGTTCCTGCCGGGGAGATGCAGAAAGGCTGTCAACACTGGACCGTACCACTGCACGGGAGGGGGGTGGGCTCTACCAACAAACGCGGATTTAAGGAAGAAGCCGCCATTTCAGCCACTAAAACCCTTTTATTAGGCAGACCGGACCCCCATCTGCTCGGTCTGTAGTGACGCTGGGGGGTCATCCCGCGCGGGATCCACCGAACCGGGACGAACCGCGCGGATCAGCGATGATAACGGGCCTCAGCCGCGCTCACCACGGATTTACTATTTACTACACAGGGCGAGTGAACCATTTTAAACACGGGGACGGATTCAATCAAAAGTTTTATTTCGAATGACATTTTTCGTAAATCGGGTTTTTGTGTATAACGGGGATTGCCGTCGGGACGCGTCTTAAAAAGCGCAGTGCTGCTTACCGGTGTCCTCGCGCCCACTTCCGGTCGAAAATGGCGGCGAAAAGATGTTTTAAAGTGGAATAAAAACAGAAAATGTTTCTAAACTCCTCAACTGCGGAGGGAGCTCCTAATCCCGTCAGGTTTGAGTTGCCCACCGCTGATGGGACGGCGACCATAATGACACAGCCCGGAAACAAGCTTCCGCCCGTAGGAACTACAACTTCCGGTTTGGAACTTCACAATAAAAACCCAACCCATAATCTGTCATTTAACTTAATTTAACTTTAAATTATTGTAATATGTTTTGGTAATGAGCATCTTTTTATTAAAACTGAAATGCGAAAATGAAAATATTATGTGTGTCTCTAGTCTTTATGACTGCTTAAAGTCCCACAGCGACCATCTTCTGATCTGTTTCCAAAGCGTTACCAGCGGTCTTTTCATGATGACGATGATTTTTAGCCAGAATAATTATATATATTTGTATACCTTCGTCATAAAATTGAACGAAAACGTGTTAAAAAGTTCAAAAACATAATATTCCTTTTGGAGAGTTTTTAATTGCATTGACATCCCACAAGTGGTCGGGATAGGCTCCAGCAGCCCCGTGACCCCAAAGGGGATAAAACGGCAGAAAATGACTTAATAACACTGCTGTGCTAGTTGTATGTTAGTAATGACACTTCAGGTTTTAGGGAGTTTGATATAAAGTCTGAATAATGCAGTTTTATAAATATTACCAAAATTATTTAAGCAGATTTTGAACAATTTTAACTGAATTTGAATGTGTTTTTGTTTTTTTATCTGTTTTCTGAGCTTTTTTTCCAGATTAAAATGGACTGCAATGTTTTTGCAACAAATCAAATGTTTCTTTTTTTTCCAAATATTGGAAGATGTCAAAGTGTGATCTGTTTTTGGTGGAATAACCGTTTCTACATTTCAAACCCAAGAACTCTAGAAGAATACAAATATTTTAATGCATTTTTTCTTGTAATGCAAGAATTTTAAATGTTATTAAAACTTTTTAGTATTTTGAAAAGGACGTTGGGGAACTTCCTCTCTGTTTCTGCCTCACTTCTCACTTCTTTGACAGTTTGCACATGCGCGCCGGAGCTGAGTGTGCGGCTGTGATTGAAGCAGGTGAAGAAGGCGGAGCCTAAACCTGACTCACTGAACTGGAATCAGCTACAAAAACAAATGACTGCAGATTTACAGCATCAAACCGACCTCAGACCAGCAGCTGGAACCGGAAGTGATGCGGTATGACGTTTATTTTGAAGGGTCGGTTAATTAATAAATATTCAGTCGACCCCCCACCCACTGACACCGTTTTGTTTTGACGTTGGAGGAAGTGATGAGGGAAGGTTTTTCCCCAAAAACTTTATTTAAAAATACAAACAAATCACTGTCATCAGACTCTACAACAGTAACTGTACAGTTCATAGCTTTAAGTTATCTTTATAATTATAGAATATACAATTTGTTTTTAACAGGAAGTTCCTTTAAAAGATAAAATGTTGTTCATATTTTTTAGATGTTCTATTGTTCTGTTATACGGTTTAAAGTCCTGAAGGAAAGCAGTAAAACAAGACTGGGAATTGAACCATTTTACATTTGTGGATGTGGAATTTTCCAAAGACAATAAACAGTTTAACAATAAAAATTACATCTTTTGATAAACCATGAAAATCAAAATATAACATGACATCACCTACTATATTGAAGCTCAGGGGAATAATTACAATTTTCATTACATCCATTTCTCCACAGAGAGAAGATGGTTGCCGGGCCAGGGGGGCTCATTCCCCCAGCTTACATTGATACTACATTGTGTTCATATTAATACGCTTTTCTATTAGTACCATCCACTATAAGTACCATAGGTGGGGTGGTGTGCAGACAACAATTTCCAACTATTTCCAAAGGAGGGTCAACCTGCAGAGGGAGCTGCTGGTTGCCTTCTACCGTTGCTCCATTGAGAGTCTACTATCATACTGCATCTCTGTGTGGTTCTCAAGCTGCACCATGGCACACAAGGAGGTCCTACAGAGGGTCATAAACACTGCCCAAAAGATCAACGGCTACCCTCTTCCCTCACTGAAGGACCTCTACAGCACCCGCTGTCTTGGGAGGACACACAACATCATGAAAGACTGCACACACCCAGGACACCGGGTGTTTCAATGGTTGCCCTCTAAGGGTGCTGAGGTCACGGACAAACAGACTCAGAGACAGTTTTTACAACTGAGCAATAACCTTCATATGTATATTTGTGTGTATATATACACACTTCTACTCTCTCTCTCTCTCTCTCTCTCTTTCTCTCTCTCTCTTTCTCTCTCTCTCTATCTCTATATATATATTTGTATATATGTATATATTTTTATATACTTTTTGTATGAAAGATAATTGTAAGCTGTTTCATTATTATGTTGTGGTTTTCTTCTTTCTCCTTGCACCAATGTGGGACAGTTTGCAATTTCGTTGTACTGTTGTACCAAGTATGACTGTAGTACAATGACAATAAAGCTTTATCTTTTCTTATCGTATCGTATCGTATCTTATCTTATCTTATCTTATCTTATCTTATCTTATCTTATCTTATCTATCTTATCTTATCATAGTGAACACACCTTCCTGTTAACATGCTTGAATTAAACTTAATAACAATTAGTTGTTAGTAGGCTGCTGGAGAAACGATGGAGCACTGGGTTCTGTCCTCTACTCTCGTCTACTTCTACTCTATTCTTGATCTTTTATTTATCATTCAGTTCTCCGTGCCTCTGTTGGTGAGATTCATGTATCGTCCCTCTTTATACAAGGCAGACAAAGTGCAGCAATATTACTTACATGTAATAAAAAATAAAAACACAGTTTAGATTTGACACATATGAGTATTTCTACCTCTGCACGTCTATGTGGTAATAACGCACTTTATTGAACCTGATTTTAAAAGTATTTCAAACACGCTTGTTTATATTTTAATGTTTAGTTATTCGTTTAATTGTACTTTGACTACCGATGTAGAAGTGAGCCACGAAACTGTACTACTTGTTCTAAGTGAAACAATTATTAATATTTATTGTAGTGTTTATTTACTGCGAATATGTTGAAGAATTTGATATATTTTAATGTTATTGCAAACTTCCGGTGAGAGTGGGACGTTTCCTGCTATCCAATCAGAAGGACGCAGCCGTCGTAACCTGAGCCAATCAGAGCCTGCTGGGCCAAATTCGTCCTGTTTGACCTCTGCCACGGCTGTTTATGTGAAAATGTAAATGTGACCTCCCAATATTGTGCGGGTTATAATTATATTTTAACTAAAAGAGCAGGAATGCGCCTAGCCTTTAGGCAGGGAGACACGAAAAATAAATTAAAACGGTAATACCGGAAGTGCTTTTCCATGGCTTCACATTAAAATCCAAAAATGACGTTTTTGGATTTGGAAATCATTGACGACAGAACTTATGCGTTCAGCTGATTAAAAATCAATAAAAACACTTCTAAAAATATATAATGTTTAATATAAGCAAACACACTGCTATAAACGAGAGCTTTTGTGGTCACTTTTAATTCAAGTTTGTTTTATTTCGAAAGTTCCAAACCGGAAACCGAGTACCCTGTCACTAACTCGTTCGGTTCTCGCTCCCATAGCGATGCTAACGGAGTCATTCATGTAAAACTAACGGGTTCTCTCCAGCGCCCAGCCCAATCTTAGCGGGAATCCAACGGTTATTCGGTTAAAGATGGCTCTGCTGACGCCATTGCTGGCCTTCCTCTACCACCTGCCGCAGGTGTACAAGTGGCTGCTGAAGCCCTACTACGTAGCCTCGTTCTTCATGGCTGTAGCCTTCGTGGCTATCCGAAAGACCCCCGGCGTCTGCGACCACCTGGAGACGCAGCGAGAGGACGGGAACTCCTGCGACTTCGACTGGGTCAGTAGAACTCTCAGAACCCGCTAGCATGTTGTGGACTGGCGCGTGCAGCTTTAATTTAGCTAGTAATTCTGTTCCTGCGTCATTTTTGTTGCAGTGATAAAGTTAGAGAAGCTGTTCTTACAACACCCACGTGATGGTCACGTGACTCTAAATGTACAGTTTTTCATTTACTGGCATGTTTGTCTGATTGAAATGTTTCATTTAGTGTGTAAATCATTATCATTAAACCTACATGAGCGAGTGAGAGACACTCCTCAGAGGTCATGACCGGGACAGAACACGGCCGGATGCTCTTCATCACCTGCTGTGGGAGGATCCTGGGGGGACCCAACCCTCTGGAAGACCTGGAGGTCAAGAAACAGCTCAGAACGTCAAACACGGGGGCGGCAGTGTGATGAGCGGGGCTGCTTAGCTGCTTCTGGACCCTAAAAAGACTCAGTGAAGTTCTGAAGTTGTGACCCGCAGAGGAGGTTCTGCTGGAAATTCTGAAAAGCTCCTCCCCACCTGGGAAAGACTGACAGCAGCAGACGGTTTAGGGCTAAACCTCCTTTAGGGTTTATTTCATTTGGTTTGATGATGTGAAACTTTACAAACTAAGACGCCATGACCCCTAACTACTGAAAAACTATGCAGTGCCCTGGAGTGGAAAAGCAATTCGGACTCCATGATCACTACTTTTCTTTTTTTAATGACAGATATGAAGTCATTGATTTCACAAAGTTAAACTCTAATCAATATGAGCGTTTTGGGTTGATTATTTATGATCTACTGTCTTTGGAGATAAAATCTTTGATGGTTTATTTAAAAATACATTTAAATACATTTTTTTGGTTGTTCAGACGCAATGCATTGTGGTCTATACTCACCGGTCTAGTGAGCATGGATGCACACCGGTTTTTCACTCTATATGGACTATGTAGTGACTGAAGCATAAACTCACTGTTTGTTTTCACAGAGGGAGGTGGAGATCCTCATGTTCCTCAGCGCCATCGTCATGATGAAGAACCGAAGAGCCAGTGAGTCCAGCTGCGTTCAGAAGAACCGGGTTCAGAAACCCGCTAATCCTAAATCTGATTCTAACGGATCCTTATTTCAAAATCCAGACGGGTTCATCCGATCTGATTCTCCTTTTGGTCACTTTTTATTTCTGTGTTGACTCCTGTTCCTCACAGACATAGGTACCCGTCATCTGGACTTGGTTCTGGTTCTGACGGCGTTCCTCGGGTCGGGAACACAGCGGTGAGAGAGCGGCTCCATGTTCTAGGGAGGAGGGGTCACGATGGCTCCTCTGAAGGTCAGGAGGTCAGACCACAAACAGCTCAGGTGGTTTTGGGTCGTTGGAAGCCCAGGTACTTGTCCCAGCAGCTGGTTCTGGTATGTGGACGACACCCGGGTCCAGATGAAAATCCAGGAGCTGGAAGCGGTTACAGAGAACCCGCACACAGATCAGAACCTCCAGAACAGAACCCAAGACGGGTCCATTAGGCCTGAAGGTGCAAAGAAAGAGGAACCCGTCCGCCTGGCCTCAGAACGTTCTGATATCCAAACCGGACCTTCTCCAGGTCCCAAGTAAAAAACCAAGGAGGAATAACGATGTGATCCCGTTCATCTCTGGACTGTCCCAGAACCGCATCCCGGCCCATTCCGGATCTCTCAAAGTGTTGGACTCAGTTTGGACCAACAGGTTACAACAGAAATGTGAAGATTTCCATCCAGTGGAGTCCAGTGGTGCTGGAGAATCCGAAGAACCAGGAGACTTAATCAGCACAGCAGGTCCGGATCTGCTGGAGCGGATTCTGCAGAACACGTAAACCCGAACGACCCAAAGCCGACGTCTGAGGACGGAACCGGAGAGGTTCTGAGGGAAAAGGTCCGTTTCTGTGAGAGGATGAAGAGTTCCCCACCACTGTGGTCCAGAACCCAGGAGCCCTCTTCAGAACCAGAACCAAGTCCAGTTTAATGCTTTTTATATTGGACTATTTAACTTCTTTAATGTAAGAAATGAAAACTTTACAAATGAAAGTTTGAAACTTCAGTTTAACTCATTAGTGTCTGTGTGTCTCTGTGTGTTTGTTGTGTGTCTCTGTGTGTGTGTTGTGTGTCTCTGTGTGTGTGTTGTGTGTCTCTGTGTGTGTGTGTTGTGTGTCTTTCTCTCTGTGTGTTGTGTCTCTGTGTGTTGTGTCTCTCTGTGTGTTGTGTGTCTCTGTGTGTGTGTTGTGTCTCTGTGTGTGTTGTGTGTCTCTCTGTGTGTGTTGTGTCTCTGTGTGTGTGTGTTGTGTGTTGCCGTCAGTCACGGTGGAGCAGCACGTTGGGAACATCATCCTGTTCAGTAAAGTGGCCAACGTCATCCTGTTCTTCCGGCTGGACGTCCGTCTGGGTCTCCTGTACCTGACGCTCTGCATCGGTGAGTCCGGCCTGCAGAACTGAGCGGTTCTGTTCAGAACATCAGCAGACCGGGGGGAGGAGGGGGGGGGGGGGCAAACAATCACGGCGTCTCTGCTGCGTTTCAGTCTTCCTGATGACCTGCAAGCCCCCCCTCTACATGGGACCCGAGTACATCAAATACTTCAGCGACAAAACCATCGATGTGAGTAACCCCGCCCCCCAGCACAGCTGGGCTTAGCCTGGGTGCCCCCCCAGCCCCCCCTGAGTCTTGTGTCTGCGTCTGCAGGACGAGCTCCAAAGAGACGGACGCGTGACGTGGATCGTAGAATTCTTCGCCAACTGGTCCCCGGAGTGCCAGTCCTTCGCCTCCGTCTACGCTGACCTCTCGCTCAAGTAAGCCCGCCCCCATCCCAGTTTCCTCCCAGGACCCCCCCCCAACACAGTCACGGCATGCGTGCCTGCTCTGCAGAGTACAACTGCGCCGGCCTCAAGTTTGGGAAAGTGGACATCGGACGCTACGGAGAGGTTTCCAAGAAGTAGGAGACATTTCTGAAAAGGTGGGAGGGGCTTCCATCCAGACTCTGACGCTGTCCCCCCCCCCTGCAGGTACAGGGTGTCCGCATCGCCACTGTCAAGCAGCTACCGTCCTTAGTGCTGTTCAGGGAGAAAGGGCTGATCTTGGCGCCCCCAGGTGGACAAGAAGGGCAGAGCGGTGTCCTGGAGCTTCACTGAGGTAAGGGGGGCGAACACGGCTTTCTGACAAACTGGCCGATGGTCCCAGAGTTTAACGGACGGCGAACGCCGGTAACGCGGAGGTGGGACGAGCGAAACGTGTCATCACTGAAGGCAGCTTAGATCAGGGAACCTAAGTGATGTCATCACTGTGAGGCTCAGCTTCCCCTGGACTCCTGATGCTGAAGCGGCCAATCAGAAGCTGACTTCAGTGTCGTGTTTCAAGCTCGGTGGCGGTGTCATCATGGTTTGGAGGTGAAGCTGGATCAAACGTCTGCTTTGCTCCTCAGGAGAACATCATCCGGGAGTTCAACCTGAACGAGCTCTACCAGAAATCCAAGAAGATCAGCAGGAGCAGAGAGAAGCCCAGCCAATCCCAGTTCCCCCGCAGGTCCCCGAGAGGAGGCAGAGCAACAGGGGAGCCCCCGCCCAGGGGGAGGAGCCTGAATCCAAGAAAGACAAATGAGACTATCGGCTTAGTAAACTCCGCCTCCTGTCATCAGCTGTGAACTGAAGGTTGATCAAGCAGGGGGGGGTCGTGAGGCCTCGCCCCCCCCCTCTGTTAACGATAACTTCATAATTCCCATGCATCCCATAATGAGGACAGAGGACCCCCCTGCAGCGTCGTGTTTGAACATTTCCATTTGGTTTCTGCAGATGGAGGCGGGCTTATGTTTGCATGATTGGATTGTTTTTTATTTCTAGAGTAAAATCCTTTTCATACGTTTGTTTTTAACATTCCTGTAGTAAATTATTAAAACACTGGAAATGTCATTTTTATCTTCATTCCTAGATTCTAATGATTTGATTTACGTTTGATGTTCAGTTTTTTTCATGCAATAAAACAGAAACGTGAAAAAGGTGTTTTTCTGTCAGATCTGCAGGTTCTGTTTGACAGTCGCCCCCTGCTGGCAGAACGGAAACTGCACCAGGATGCAAGAGTCTAAACTGCTGTTTTTAATGACCCCCCCCCCCAGTAAGGCCACGTTGCAGCGATGTTCCACAGGAGGAGTTTATTGAGCAGCTTGCAGCACAGAGGGACTCACATGGATCTGTACAGCAAACATCACCCACAGAAACCAGCGCCACGGTTTGCATGAAAGCGACCCAGAGGCCCGGTGGTTCTGCAGAAAACCCACCGTCAGTCGGTTCTGCTGAGTTCTGATTGTTCAGGAAGAAATACGCCCAGCTCATGTCGGGCCCAACAAAGAAACCGAGCCCCCCCATCATCAGCGGCCAGCCTGGAACAGCAGGGCGTCCATGGTTCTGGTTCTGCCCTGAAGACATGAAGGCGTCGTTTTCTCCTCTTCATGGCTGCTGTTCTTGAACGCCTCATCGTCGTCGCTTTGATTTGACAAATTCTATTCACATTTTTATCAAACATCTGATGCAGAGCTGTTATTTTGAAAGTATTCGTTTTAGGCGTTCCGTGCCAGGGAGCTCTACAAGTAGTTCACATTTTTGAGCTGCACTGCTACCTCGGACGCTTGGAGGCGGAGTCTCAGGCGACTTCAATCTTTCTAATCGGACGCCCGCACTGAGACGGATTAGGGTTGCTACGGCAACGCGATAGAAGGAGTTGAGACCAGCATTGGAGAAATGTTTCAGAACAGTTTTATGAGCACATACGGAACCGTCTCACTTTCGCAATAAAACACAGATTTTCATAATAAAAGCAGGGGTTTGCAGTCAAACCACGTGTCTGATTTTAGAATCAAGTTCAAAAGTTGTAAACATGAGAGGAACGCAGGAGGAAGGTTTGTCCCGTTCAAATGTGTCTTCATCTGGTTCCTCCGTTTGGATCAGAACCAGCAGCTCTGGAACAGACTTCCTTCTTCAGGAGGTTTTGGCTGAAGGAGTCTTCCAGCTCTTACGGCAGCTAAACAGACACCGACCACCACACTACCACCACCGTGTTTGAGGAGCCAGGTGTCTGTCAGCTGATCGGTTCTAAACTCTGTGGGTGAAACTTGGTTCTGAAGGTTCCAAACGCGGTTCCTTCAATCCAGCGACCCGGGTCTGACATCAGAAACATTTCAAGGAGACAAACCTGCAAAGCCTCCTTCCTCTCCAGCAGCTGGTCAGGAAGTGGATTTTCATTCACAGGAGGAAAAACCTGAACAGGCGACTGAAGAAAATTATCTCCGCTTTGAATGTTTGGATTGAAAAATCTTTAAAAAACAAGATTCAATCCCAGAAGTAAAAAACAAAACAAAACAGACTTCCACTTTTCCGGGACCCAGTTTGGTAGAAAAGTCTAGCATTGGATGGTTTCCATGGTGACGGGGGATGTGGATCTGGGCATGCTCTGTGAGAACATCACTTAAAAAAGAAACATTTAGAAATCCCGCCGCCGTCCTGTACAAACAGTCCACGCCCAGGAACAAGGAGGAGTTCCCCTGATCGACCCCCCATCAGGGAGAGAGTCAGAGCTGCTGTCAGAGAAACGCCCCGTGACCCGATACTGTTTTAACTGCAGCAGCAAATGTAGACTCAGTGGAGGTTACTGAACAAGAAGGTGAGGCACAAAGAAAAATCCTGTTTTCTGTGTGAGCTGATCGGCCCGGCATGAGCCGCGCTCCACAGTCAAAGCCAAAGTCGAAACCAGAAGTCCCAACTGTTTCTCTCCGCAGATCTGGGACTGGAGGCCGAGACCTCCGCTCTTTGCACCTGTCATACAGAAATCTCGTAGGTAGTTCCCCCAACGCCCGTCACTTTCTTCACACTGCCCCCTTGAGGTCTGTGGGCGGGGCTTGGATGAGAAGGGGAGGAGGGGGTGGAGCAGGAGAAGGGCTGGCCCCCATTGGTCCGTTTCAGCTCATCCCTGTGGGGAGGAGGAGAAGGCGTTGAGTTTTTTGGTAGAACCCGTCCGGTTCTACGATATAAGTTCCTGTTAGAGAAAAACAGATGAAGCAGAATCACCGTTAAAGTTTTCTTTTCATGGAATTCTGGTCACTAAAATAAGCCATGACCTCGTCAGGCTTTTATGGTCCAGATCTGATACTTATGAGATGCATAAAAAACTAAAAAGATGAAAGTCTTTTTAGGCTCTGTTTGCGTTTGGACAAACCAGCAGAGACGCTGGAGCCGTTTGAACCTTTTATGGAAACAGTTATTGGTCCCAAAAGTCAGAATCTGGGAAATCTTTACCAAACTGGTTCTGTTACTCTAGAACTAGAGCCGAATCTGCTTTCGTTCTTTGGTAAGCGATAAGCTGATAAAAACGCCTTCAAGTAAAAGCATTGGCGGTAAAACATGGCGGTCTGTTGGTGACGTCTCTAGTGCAGTAATGATCTGGAACAATAAGCTTCAAATATTCAGCACTGATCATAAAAATGAGACCAAAATCTGATTTTCTGATCAGATCACAACTTCCTAAATAAAATGAACATTTAAATGATAAAGTTTTTTCAAATTAAGTGAGAGTTTGAAGTGGAAATAAACGGAATCATTTTCTGCAAACTGAAATCTGCATATTTGATTCCTAAATGATCTAAAAATAAAAAAGCTTTGAGAAACTCGTACCTTGGGCGATATTTTCGCTAGGCTGGATCAATCATTTAGTGTAGATATGACTTTGTCTTTAGGCAAATGATTCCACATTAAGTTTCATAAATAGTATTTTCTCATAAAGAATAAATTTCATTAAAAAATCAAAAGTTTCCTAGAGAGCCTAATAATAGCTTAATTGTAACTGTTTAAATATTTCACGTAAAAGTTTCTGTTTTCAGTCTTAAAGTGTGATTAACACGTAAAAGTTTAACGTCCACATCCCCGTAAATAATTTAAATCATTATCATTATTATAAGATAATCATAACTTCTGCTTCCTCTAAGTTTCAGTACATAGAATATTTGTCTCACAGATCAGAAACAAGAAAAAGAACCTCTGCTAGAAGAAAGAAGTCTGCTAAAAACATTTTCTAAAACAACATCATCCATAAATCTGCCAAAAGACAGAAACTATAAAAAGTGTCTGCCAAGAAAAAAACTTCTGACAGAAGAAAAAACGTCTGCTAAAGGAAAAAACATCTCATAGAAGAAAAACACGACTAGCAGAAAGATAAATCCTGTAAGATTTTCTTCGTTCTGTTTGCTATGAAATAAGGAAAACACTTTGACACAAATTTAAACTAAACAGAGAAACCAGAAGGAGGCGGAGCCTGACTGCTGATGATTCATGACTCGTCATTTTCTACAAGCCTCCCGCAGGACTCTGAAATGCTAACTCCTTTTCTGCCTGGGGGGCTGTGTCTGGTCTGAGGAACCCTGGGGGGGTGAGGCTGGTCTGAGTCAGCCTCAGCCTCAATCCGGACGTTTGACAGAACCACAGAAGCAAAACCATCACAGAAGACCAGCAGAGGAGCAGAGAAGGAGAAACTCACAGAATCTGGCAGTGAGAGGAGGAGAGAAGGGGGGCAGAAGAGGAGCAGGAGGAGGCAGTCAGGCAGTTGGATGTTCGGGCAGGTGGGCGGGTCAAACCCATTGTCCTGGCGGAAGGGGGAGGTCATACTCACTTTGGCGCTTGGACACTCCTCCCTCCATCCCTCCTCCTCCCTGCCCCCGCTCGTTGGCCCCCGCCTGACATGACGCCTCTCAATCATTACTACCATTTTGACAGCGGCCGGCCTAAAATGCATTCTTGACTGCCGAGGGGCGGGGGGTGTGGAGTGTGTGAGGACTGGATTGTGTTGGTGGACCCCAGCGGGGTGTCTGTGGAGCGGGTGCGGTACGGGTAGGCGTGGTGGGGCGGGGCATGAGGAGGCTGGCGTGGGGCCAGGAGGTGGGTGGTGGTGGTGGGAGTGGTGGTGGTGGTGATGATGGTGGTGGTGATGGTGGGGGCCAGGCTGAGATAGTGGGGCGGAGCTCTGATGGCCAGGTGGGAGGTGGTAGCAACCGCTCCTCTGGAGTGGGAGGGGGGGAGGGCGTGGAGGAGGAGGAGCGGTGGAGGAAGGGTGGTGGTGGTGTGAGGAGCGGTGGTGGTGATGGGGAGACTGGGAGGCCTGCAGGTCCGCCTCCCTCTGCTGCAACAGGAGGGGGGGGTTGAAGCCGCCTCCCACTGCTGTGCAAGGGTTTCCCAGAAGGAGAGTTCAGGAGCAGCTGTAGGCTCACTTTGTTGAGATCTCGCCCCCACCCTGATGAGTTGTCGTGGGACAGACTCCCGTTCTTGATTGGGCGACGGCGTCTGATTAGCTAGACTTTTTTGAAGCTGGCTGTATGGTTTGCCTCGAGGAGATATGGGGCGGAGTTGCCTGTTGAAGTGTGGGGCGGAGCTGGAGGACCGCGCCCAGAGAGCACTGGCGTCAGAGAAGGACAGGTCTGGCGCCCGCCCAGGGTAGCCAGGTATGCCCGCCTCGATTCCCGCCCCCTCTCTCTCTGTCGTGCTTGACCCCCTCCCACTCTGTCGGTGGGGGCCTCCCTCCGGTCCAGGCTGGGCTGCGAGCGGCGGGCTGCTGGCTGGCCTGGAGAAGGGAGGAGGTGGAGGAGGAGGAGTCCCTGGCACTGCCGGTGCTCTCCCCCCGACTCAGCTGGAGGGGGCGACAGAGGGGGGAGAAGAGGGGAGGATAGGAGAGGCTGAGCCAACAGGAGCGAAAGACCCCACAGCCCCCCCTTTGTGTTCTCAACGACATAACATCCTATATACACTAAAACAAAACTAGGAATTCTGGGAAAATCGGTCCAAAACAGAAAGGTCAAATGAGGTCAGAGGTTCTGGAAGAACTTTTGCATAAAAAGTCATAAAATTCAGAATCATCGGCAGAACATCAAAGAGATGGCTTCTGCTTTAGCCCTGACCAGGTGAGATGTTCACCTGTTGCAGTCGACTGTATGGGAGGAACTGGACTGGCGTTTCGCCCCCTGGCGTTCCAAACAGGAAGTGGCCGCCAAAACAGAGAAATAAACGGCCGTCATTCAGCCCTTCTTTTGGTCAGAAGAACCGTTCTGCTGGCCCCCTAAACGTTTGACCCCGGAAGGGGTGTGGCCTTCCAGCACGCTTACTCCTGATTGGAGAGAGAGGTTGCCATAGAAACAGTGACTTGGGTTGGAGCTGGAACAGAACCGTTCTGGTGGGTCCAGTTCTCCGATACAGTCGGTTCTGGAACACCGTCCAGCTCCCAGAACCTTCAGCCATCGTCCCCGCTGACGTTACCGCCTCAGATGAGGCCCTGGGGCCGCAGACCCTCATACTGCTTTGGGAAAATGCCCCGTGTGTGGACAGCAGGACAGGGAGGGGGGCAGGAAGGGTAAATAACGGGGGTGGGGGGTTCTAATAGGTGCAGGGAGACCTACAGACTCACTGGACAATGGGGGCAGAGAGGCTGAGGATCCTAGACCAGACACAACTCTGGATTTGAGCAGATACCTCTGGACTCAGTCAGGTTCTGGGCAGGTCAGATCATGGGGGTGGGGTTGAAACATAGCTACCTAAGCGAGGGGGATGCTTCCAGAACACTTGCAAACTGATCAACATGCTTCCTGAGAACCAAAAGCAAACTGGCTCATTAGAGCATGATGACAGAAGAAACAGTCCAGAACCCGGGGCGCCCCGCGGGCCGCTGCGCCGAGGCCCGCTTTACCTGGTTGGCGTACGCGTGCGTGAGCGCGGTGTGGTTCTTCCCCGGGCTGTAGCTGGGCCTGTACTTGTACATGGTCGGAGTGGGCGGGGCTTTGTTCAGCAGGCTGCACTCTGCAGGAGGGAGGCGATAAACCGCCAGCACGATCACACACGGACACCAATGAGATCAAACATCTTCATGACAAGGAAACAACACCAAGAATAGAAACTGGTTTCAGGGTTTTGTTGGTGGATCTGGCTTCAGCTGAAGTAATTAGATTACTGTCAAAATAAAACGTACAAAGACTTTCAAACATGAATACAAGGTTTGGTTTGACATTTCTGTTTTCAAAACCATTTATTTGTCATGAACACGAAATCTCTCGTTTGATCACGGTCAAAGTCAAATCACAGGTCATGCGACATGGACACTGCCTGTATCACCCTAACACTAGATACAGTGGGGTTTTTCTACTATGGGCAATGTGGGCGGCTTGTGAGGCGCCAATCAGGGTGATTTTTTCCTGTAGTTTTTCAGGCTAAACCGGGTAGCTCCTCCCTGCTCCCGTCCAACACTATTGTGACAATATGGGGGTGAGGGTGGGGGGCACCGTCCAGTGTTTCACCCAGGGCGCCAAACAAGCCAGGACCGCCTCTGACTAGATAGAACATGAGGGAATAGAGACACCTGGGGGGGCAATATGTCAATCATAAAGACCTATGGGTAAATCAAGGCCATCAAATGTAATCATCGTGCTCGCCATAAATGATGATGTCACTTGATTGACATGCAGAACGGCCAGTGGGATCAAATCATGATCGCTGCCTTATGATTTCTGTTGTCGGTATGCGTCTTGCGCCTCAAGCGCCGTTGACAACCTGACGCTGAAGTCCAGTTCACCGAACGTTAGAGAGGAAAAAAATGGCCAGGGGAAGGTTTTGTCGTGTTGTAATCTCGTGTTTAATAGAGTCAATTCCAAATCGGTTTTTAAGTGATAAATCTGTGTTTTGAAAGGTAGCACTAAAATGAGCTTCAAAAGCTGGCTTGATGGCGGATCATTCATGTCGCAGGAGTGATGTCATAAAGTAGAGACGGTGTAGTTTATTGAAGACACATTTAGCGGCGTGTAGATGAACTTCAGAGATGACAGGAAGTTGGGTTTTTGGATCATAGGGATGTTTTGTTGGTTTCAAACCGGCGCTGTGGTCGGCTGCCGGTACGTTTGCTTTCCTGACAACTTTGTTCTGACAGACTTGGACTTTTTTTTTATTTACACCTAATAAATGTACCGAGGGGTCTGCTGCTCCTTCTTTGGACTGTTTTCGACCCCCTCTGGGCCTGAAACGGTCTGCTGATTTTGTGTTTACGACCAACTGTTTATTAAACATAACAACAAAGCCGTACAAGCGACCGGACATCCCTGTTATGAGTTTGATTCCTGTATTAACACGTTCATTCCTGAGCCCGTCACTCCCTCCTTCCTACAGCGCCTCCCCTCAGAGTCCAACGCCCGTCAGGGAGAATTGCAGCTACTGGCAGCTACCCTGGTGATTCCGGGGTAGCGCAGCTCCGGTTTGGGAGGAGGAGGAGGCTCAGCGTCATACGATTGGCTCTCCATCATCTCCAGACTGGACTTGGACTGGGAGGGACGAAGAGGACAGGGGGATGAGGAGCAGGATCGACAACGGCCTTCTGGGCCTGCTGACAGACCCGTCAGGCTCTGGAGGAGCACCGGGCCTCCCCTCACCCTGTGGAGGTCTCCCTGGATGCCGTTGTCCAGGATCTTCGCCGCCAGCTGGGCTTCTGTCAGCTGCGGCCGCAAAAACGGCGGCTGCACGCTGACGTTCTCGTGCGCCGCTTCCTGCCCAGATGCAGAGGGCAGGATAAAAACTCCCATGATGCAACACACCTGGGCTGTTCTGCAGCCCACGAACTGAAGCTAGCAGGAGAGCAGGCAGCATTTCAGAGGGGCGGGGCTGCAGCCAGGAGTCAGCCGTGGAAACGCCAAGCTCACCTGGGCGCCAGTGAGCTGCAGAGCACATGAGACACGTTCTTCCAGCAGCCGTTGGTGAAAGGGTTAACTCCGCCCCTGAACTTCCCCGTCACCTGGACAGAAACAGTTAGCGTTCCGCCGCGCTGCAGCCTGCCCCCCGCCTCACGCACCTGCTCGTTGAGTCGTCCTGCCCAGGCCTGGGGCACGTGGAAGCGGTGAGGAGCCGGCCACAGGTTGAGCACAGACCTGCGCGCACATCACAGCCAGCCTGGGGTCAGGGGTCAGAGACCATGACAAAACATGCAGCAGAGTCTGCTGTCATCTCCAGCTCCCCTCCCTTAAGGCGCCACAACAGATCATCCTCCTCATGTCCGAGGATATGAGGGCGCTCCAACATCCTGCTCCTCACTCTCCGTGTCCAAGCGTCTGCTTCTCTGCACGGATCTCCAGAACATCTATGATCTGATGTTCTGATGTTCTGATGAAGATCCGATCCATGAAATCCTCCTGCGTTAAAGTACAAACACGCCACGCCGCATCCTGAGACGCCGTGACCGCGACCACGAGAAAAACCAACAAACGTTCAGCGGGAAGAAGATGGAGATTCAGGAACTGTGGCGAAACCAGAAGCTGGACCAGAATCTGCTCGCCCGCCCCGGAGAACCTGGGAAGAAGACGGACCCGACGGCGACACAGCAGAACCATCTGAGCAGAACCATCATAGCAGAACCAGCTCAGCAGAATCATCTGAGCAGAACCATCTGAACAGAACCATCTGAACAGAACCATCTGAACAGAATATCAGCAGAACCATCTCCAGATAATCATCTCAGCAGAACCATCTGAACAGAACCATCATGGTAGAACCATCTGAACAGAACCATCATCAGTAGAACCATCTGAACAGAACCATCATAGTAGAACCATCTGAACAGAACCATCTGAACAGAACCATCTGAGCAGAACCATCATAGTAGAACCATCTGAACAGAACCATCATAGTAGAACCATCTGAACAGAACCATTTAAGGTCATAAAGCGGTCTAACCTCATCTGTGTCCAGAACCCTCACCTCAGTGGAGTCCCACCGTTGTAGTTCTGGTCATACGAGCGCAGCGACCGCGGGTCGGCGCCTAAAGGATACGTGACGATGGCGTGCAGACGGTCCACGCTCTGCCGATGGTAGAGGATGAAGAGCAGGCCGAAGCCGAACACAGCCATGATGTGAGCCGTCAGAGACAGGAGGAAGAGGAAGAAGTAGCGGTAGTTCCTCCTGCCGATGCAGTTGTTCACCCACGGACAGTGGTGGTCGAACTCCTGCGGGAGGTGGAGGAGGAGGGAGGAGGGAGGAGGGAGGAGGGAGGGAGGAGGGAGGAGGAGGAGGAGCTACAGAGGAGCTGGAGGAGCACAGGTGGGCTTGTGCGTCTGAACGCAGCTCCCTCAGAGATGGAGATCCCAGACATGGATTTCTGCTACTGAATAGAACATCAGACTCTTTGGATCGGGTCAGAAAAACCCACATTTAATAAGTTCTGACCCGTTACAGAACAGGGCTGAGAATCTCTGCTGATGCAGCAGGAAGTGGCGGTCTGTGGTTCATCATAAAGTGATGTCAGAAGCATCAGCTGCTGCAGGAGGCGCCGCACAGATCTCCGCCTGCTCTGCTCCTGACCGGAACGTTCGCCAGAAAGTCGGACGAGCAGCACGTGACGGGGGGGTTCCATCCTGCTCGGTTTCTGATGTCATGCCCCGCCCACTGCTGCTACTGACGACATGAACCAGGCGTTTTCCAACAGACAGAACCGGACAGCCTCATGAAAACCAGACGCTCATCATCTTGGGGGCGGAGCCTCTCCGAGGCGTGCATATGCTCGCGCTCCAGGATTCTGCCAGCAGAAACTTCATCAGCAGATTCACACTAATATTGACCAGCAAACTCTGGCGCATCGATGTCTGTGTTTTGAATGCTGAAGAATAAGCGCCCCCTAGTAGGACACTTTCAGAGGACCTGTTGTTTCTTTTGATGTAAAATATTCAAGTAAATCAGACCTGATGTCCGTCTGTTTTTACAAAGCTCGGCAAAAGCAGAGGATTTGGGTTAAAGGACGGGACCGGCTGGTTTAGGGCCGGTTCCACGGGCCTCCTGAGCTTCTGATGAGCTGTAGTTTATCTGGACCTGAACGATGCCTTCAGGGTCTGTGCGACAGACGTGCGCTGAAGGCAGAGCAGCCCATCAAATGTTTTCTTTGTGGTTTTTAAATCTTTTGAGTCCTGCGCTCCACCAGCTGCTGAACCTCTGAGGAGCAAACAAAGACCAAACGGAACCTTTTTTGTGTTGGAAAAAAGCTCCTTCTTTGAGCAAAAAAGGCGAAAATCGGATCAAGTCTTCAATTAGAGGCCAGGATTTCCATTGATTTTACTCGACTCATTCTGAACTTGCCTGAGAGCGCCCCACAGCCCGGAACCTCAGCTGAACCAGTTTCCGCTGCTGGCGTGCTTCACCTTCAGGCAGAGGCGGGCTGAGTGAGGCCTCCCATGGTTATGCTTCTGGAGCGATGGGAGCAGCCGCGCCTTGGCGGGCGGTGGCGGCAGGTGGCTACACTTCATCCGGACGAATCCCGGATCTCCACCGGTTTTGTACAGCGGCGCGAGGAAGTCGTCCTCCTTGTCTTCGTCCTCCTCAGCTGCACACAAAGACACACCCACGTTTGGCGGGCCCTCTGAATGTCGCGGCGCTCTTGTGCTGCACTCACCTCTTGGGAAGATCCCAGGGTCCATGAATGTGGCCATGCAGAAGTTAGCCAGCACGAACAGGAAGATGACTCCATTGTAGACGGGCACGGCGACGGAGAAACGCTCGGTCAGCCAGGGACACCTGCAACAGCAACCAGAGCGCCATGACACGCTGAGGTCACGCAGAGTCACCAACATCAGAGGGAAGACACACCGCACATCTGGACAGGCTATACCCTTCAATGGAGGATATTTCTAAAAAAATGGCCCCATTTCTCTGATCCCAGTTAAAACCACAGATGTGAAGAGATTCTGTCAAGAATTCCTCAGAGGTTGAAGGTGGAGCCACACGTTTCTGCTGGCAGAATCCTCTGACTCTGCAGATAAACCTGATCATTGATCCATCCATCATCAAGGCCTCTGATCAGGAAAGAGTCCCTAAGACTGCTGCAGACCGTCTGTCCCATCGACTGTATCTCACAGAACTGGACTGAGTGATGTCAGCCTGCTTCTGGCTCCAACCAGATGAAGTCAGTTTAGTCACCATTTCCCCCCGATAGAACGCTGCCATGTTGGAGCCAGGCGACGTCAGTTAGCAGTGATTGGTCCGAGTCGCTCTGAGTCGTGGTTTCAATCAGGAGAGCTTGTTGGAAGGCCCTCCCGAGCAGAGATAAAGCCCTCGCAAAATCTGTCAGTCAAATGTTCCTCCTTTAATTGAAGTATCTGATTGGTCAGTTAACCTAAAAAATGAGGATTATATAGAAGATATTTAGAAAAGTATCAGATCCAGTTAGTCTGACATAATGTCAAAGATATCTCCGGGATTTGGGCTTCTTGGAGCCAACAGGTGTTTGGGACGCCATGGGGGCGGAGTCAGTCGGTCCAGTGCTCAGATGCAGTCACCTCGCCTGCTTTCTGGTTTGGTTTCACCTGAGCCCCGATTGTTTCTACGATTTCCCTCCATGTGACCGCAGAAGCATAAACAGACAGGGGGGGGCTGGATGATGGGCTTTTGTCAGGGTGACAGATGTTGGCCCTATTTCCCCCCCCCCCCTCGCTAATCTGGCAGCCCACCACACTGACCACACAGATTAGACTTTCTCACACATGCGTGCTCTGAAACGCACACGCTAATCGGACTTTCTCACATTCTCGCCGCCGCCTCTTCCTGTCCTCACACTCTGACTGAACACGTAATCTCCCTGCAGAGTCACAACCAGCGGGATTAGTGACAACAGCCTGCAACCGACGCACAAACACGCAGACCCCCCCTGACAGAGAGGCTCTTCCACAGTCAGCATCAAACATGAAAACCGATTCATAAACAATTAAATGGAAATTTCCAGAATAAACTAAATGACGTCATCAGTCCAGATGATTCCGTGTCTGAGCAGTGATGTTCCCCAAAACCCTCAGATATTTAGGGTTGATCTCCAGGAACTTCCCTGCAATTTCATAGAATCACCTGAACCGTCGGGAGGACCAGCACAGATTTCTGCACCGAACCAGTTTGCTGGGTTTAAATAAAGTTACGGGTTTCTTTTAACATCGGCGACACGGAAGTAACTGCAAAATAACTGCCGCTCTGTAACGTGGCGTGTGAGTCGATCAACTTGAAGCTGCTTCAGAATCTACTGGAATCCGTTGAACAGTGACGGCGCTGAAGGCCTAAACGATGGCTCAGACCCAGATCCACGTGGACAACATGAGAACCTGCAGAACCATCAGGTTCTAACAGATTGACGTGAAGCGGACCCTGAAGGTTCCTGTCAAACATGCACGGTTCTCCTCCAGCCACTTACGTGAAGCAGAAGAAAGAGGCGTGGAGTGGAACCCTGAGGAAGAAAGTCGCTACCCGACACGGGGCGTGGCGGGAGGGCATGGCGGGATGCTGGGGGGGGGCCCCACCCAGGCGTGAAGGCAGCGAAGAGGACCCCTGCCTCCGCCTTTACTGCTGCTACCTGGCATCACTTCCTGTTTCCTGGCGGTGTGTTTGCTGACTTACAGCTGGGATGAAGAGGCTGTGACTATGACTGGTGGGGGCAAGAGGGCCGAGGTCAACTGAGGATGAGCTTCCTCTTTCAGGACATGGGGGCCCTGAGCTTCACCCCCCATTCAAGAGCATGGATGTTTGTGTAAATCCCAATCCTGATGGGGCAGATTAGAAGCAGTTTATGGGTCTCTGTGACGGAAAAGCTCGGTGTTCTGATTAGACAGAGAATAACAGGGGGGGGGGGGGGGCATAAACCAGAGATGATCCAGATGAAGGTGTTAGAACAACACCCCGTTAGAACTAATCATTCAGATCGTGCGTTCGCCATCAGTATGAAAAAAGAGCACAAGGAACGTGTAGCGGTTCTGGTTCTCAGTTCCACAGCCGGAAATAAACCGTTTCTGAGGCCGGTTGAAGTTCTGAAAAAACCCAACAGGCAGATCCTGAGCTGAAACCTCCGAAGTCCTCCGGGTTCTGTTTGCAAACCCGTCAGAAACAGCTGGCCGGATGTGTCCCTGAGGGATCAGGCTGGCGGGTCACTCAGGCGGGGGCAGAGTAGTTCCACAAGTATGGGCAGAATGAGGGGGGGCAAGCAACAGCGAGGGGGGGCAGAAGGCTGGAGGATAATCTGCCCCGACGCTGCTGTCCTCTCTGTGCTTTTCTTCTCTCTGAGCTCTGACAGAATCTGGGTTCTCACAGCAGAGAACCTGCAGCTCCTCACATCCTGAGAGGACGCTCCACTTCAAAGGGAAGAACGGCCTTCAGGTCAGGACTCGGTCTAGCAACAGCAGTCTGACCACCGGACCAACCAGGACACTGGTCTTCCTGTGTTGGGACATCCCCAAATCCCATCGGCGGTGGATTCAAACCACCTCCCCTGCCAGGTACGCCTCAGGTGTGACAGAGGGGGGGGGAGCGGGGGGCGAGCTGATCGTTGGGTCCAAAACTCTGGCGTGGAGCTGGAGATCCCATGTCGCGTCTTGGCGATCATGTTACAGAAAGGAAAGCGAACAACCGACCACAGCAGAAACACCTGCAGAGGCTCCGCCTCCTTTCTGCTGGACAGGTAACCTCCAACCTTCCGCAGATTTTCCCTCCACTGCCTTCCCTGAACACCAGGAAAGCCGGTGCCTGGGCGATGGTTTGAGCGGCGACCTGCGTCGATGGGCGAGGCCTGAAGCTCAAGCAGGCTGAAGTTGTCGCTTGGAAAACCTCTCATCCAACAGGATAGCGGCCTCACAGCAACCACGCCGTTCCAGGTAATGTGATGGGGAGAGGGCAAATCCTAAGCGGCATGATCGAATCCGGCAGCCGATCAAACTGCTGCTCCTGCAGCAGGAAGAAGCAAACCAGTCTGTTAGCGTGAAGGTCCCATCAGAAAGCGGTCAGGCTTTTCCAAAACTGTTAAACGTTTGCTCAGCAGAAGTGATAGCAAAGCGACAAGCGATCACATCTCACCGTGAAGAGTTGGGCTCTTCTTTCTGAAATGCTTTAGCCTGAGTGCAAAATAAGCCTGACAGAGCAGCAGCTTCCTGCTGCCGTCTGATTGGCTGATCAACACCAGCAGCAGGTGAGGTGATGCTGCGGAGCAAACACCTGATTTCACATCATCTGTTTGCTGAAGCAGAAGTGTGGACAGCGTTTAGAGCATTCTGTTGTCTTTGTTTGGGATAAAAATCCAAAAGTCTTTTTTTTCTTTGTAATCTTCCGGTTCCTGACCCGAGAACCGTTCCGGTGTCCTGGAACCTTTGGTGATTGGAGGAAACCACTTGGACAGCTCGTTTTTGACTTTTTCATTCACACCTTCCTACTGTGGATCGTGTCGGGTTGGAGAGGGTTTCTGTGACTCAAAGGTCTGATGTTCTGCATGACGACAGCAGAGAACGGCAGAAAGAACAGAGTCCTCTAACGTTCCAGATGCTGTTGTTCTGCAGCACGTTCCAACTTTAGACCTAAAGAAAACCGTTAAAAACAATCAACAGCTTTATTAACAAATAAAATTACTGCAGCAGAAGCGCTAAAGCACCACGGAGCTGAACCGAACGCGGACAGAGATCCGTTTGGATGAGAGACGTCGATGTCATGAGCAGATGAACGATCGCATACATGAAGGAACAAAGGAATGAGGGCAGCGATTAAACGGGAGAAAACAGACACTGAACCCATAACAGGAGCCATGTTTCACGGTAAAATGGCCTTTCTGGATTTTCCCTCAAGCTCCCATCATCCTTTAATCTGTTTTCAAAGTGTTCCCAGTCGTCTTCTCATTCTGATGACGGCGTTTTTAGCCAAAATCCAAAAACCAGTGTCGTCTTCTCAGTTTCTGCAGAAATATTCACCTGTGGGCGGGACTGCCGGTGCAGAACAACCCCGCCCCTCTTCCCTCTGAGAGCTCTCTGTTCATAGCTCTCCCACTAGCTTACAGCTCCCTGAGGTTTCTTCCTTACTGGGAAGGGGTTAAGGGGGAGATGTTTAGTTTAGTGATAGACTGCTGTGTTTTATGACTGGTTTCCTGTTCTTACCGGTATGAAGCCTGTTGTTGTAATATATTGGGCTAAATAAATACATGTGAATTGACGCGGAGGAGGCTCTGAAGGAGAAGGTCCATCATGATGGACCTGAAGGAAACGGCGTGTTTCCAGGACCCGGTCTGCACGGACACACCCCCGTTACCGGATCTGGATCAGCGACGGCGACACCGGCGGGATTACTTCAGTGTTTCGGTCTAAGCTTCTCCGTGAATCGGTCCTTAGCTAGCAGAAAGCTAACACCATCTCACCTGAGAGGAGGTCCCGCTGCTCCTCCAGGCGCAGCTGGCGGGCTTCCACCGGGTCCCGGGCTTTTTGAGGGTTATACCGAACAGACACACGCCGCCGGCCGTCCTCCCTCAGCCCGGTTCCGGAAAGCGGACGTTGTGTAGCTGCTGACAGGCGAAGCTAGCTTTCCCAGCAGCCCGCGGAGGCTC
This sequence comes from Oryzias sinensis, assembly GCA_037389245.1. Taxonomy (NCBI): domain Eukaryota; kingdom Metazoa; phylum Chordata; class Actinopteri; order Beloniformes; family Adrianichthyidae; genus Oryzias; species Oryzias sinensis. The sequence goes on from CM074490.1 coordinate 36,611,188, forward strand.
CTGCTTTTAGACCCGCGAGGCCGCTGAGCCAAAGAAGCGCGAGCCGAAGGCGGGAAAAACGATGGAAAATAGCCCCAGAACGCTCACGCGCTTCTCTCTGTCAGGGCGCTTTCGAAGAGGCTCCCGGAGGCCGACATATTCCCCGTAACCCTGATGCCACGGAGCAGCAGGAGAGCCGACGCCGCGAGGACAGCTGTGATTGGACGACAGAAACCGTCAATCAAGCTAGCAGCGAATTGCTGCCCCGTCTTTGGCTAAGTCCCGCCCCCAGCATACGGGATGTCAAGCTCTCTGAAAATCGTGATTCGGTAGAATCCGGAGCTATTTAGCGGATATTAGAGAGATGTTGAATGTTTTCTGCTGCTTTTGTTTTCGTTGTCACCGCGCCTTGTTGACGTGTAATCGGTTTACAACACAAAATCCTAATCCCCTCACGTGACACCCTTTAGTTTAAATGTGTTTTCAGGTGTTTCCCCGAATTCAAGTTTTAAGCATCCAGACCCACCCATCATGAGACCCCACCGGGGGAACAGAAATGACAGCAACAGGAGCCGTGGAATTACCCCAAATGGCGAATCCTCCTCCGCGTGATCGAAAAAAACGGAGCAAACAATTACAGCAACAGAAAAACAAACACGCGGCTCTGCTGTGGTCCAGCATGCGCGCATGCGCGTCAGAGATGAATCCACCAAACGGGGGCCTGTTTCAGAAAGGAGGTTAAGTGTAAACTCTGAGTGCATTAACCCGCAAGTCAGGAAACCCTGGGTTTTCCATTTCCGGAATGGGAGGTTTTGTCAAACCAGGAGGTAAGCGAGTAAAGTCAACCCGTTTCTGAAGAGGTAACACCTGCTCGGAGTCATTATCCGCCAGTTTACTTATGCCATGAACCTAACCTGGTGGGGAGCAGGTTTTATTCTCAAACTCAAAAGTTTCTGCCGGTCCCTCCTTTTTAAGATGAGCGGTATGTTTAAGCTTTAACCTTCGCTACCCACATGCATCCTACCACGATCCTAGAAAGTGACAAATGGCTTGTCCTTTTTGGAGGACCCATCAGAGCGGTGAGCTGCATTAATTCGCGAATTATATTTACCTGCGTCTGCGAGGATTTTGAAGACTCAATTTTTGACATTCCCGTGCGTTTTGTTTTTGAAGCGTTACCGTTTTCGTTGCAGTCAATTACATATATACAATGGAAACAACATTAGATATTGCTATGTAGATGTTTCATATGTCAAATATTGTCAACAAAGCCTACATCCATGACATGCTCACATTTGACCTGATTGAATTATGTTTTATACTTCATTTTTAGCTGCTGCTATGTTCTTTTAATTCCTGCAGGATTGCATCTACATGAAAATGAAATCAGGGACATTGAATTAGATTAATATAACGATTATTTTTGGAAACACAATTTTCTAGCACTGCTTACTTTCTTAATCCCATATAAACCTACACCACTTGATCAATACACGGGTAGTGTTGCAGTGTGTGTGTGTGCTGGTGAGTGCGATCCACGAGAGACAGGAGAGCTGATTGCAGGTGCAAGATGAGGTGGTGGGGCGGAGGTGTGTGCGTGGGAATATATTGTGTGTTCGGAGGGCGGAGCACTTATTTAAATAAGAAGGTGTCATTTAGGATAACTGTTTGAGTCATTGTAATCCGCTCTACAGGTTGGGGTTTTCAGCAGGGAGTGTGAACCCGGAGAATTCCCTTGGCCTGAGAAATCTCCCTGCGCTTCTGACCACGATTCCGGAAAAGAGCGAGGAAAGAAAAAGAAAGGAGAAGTCTTCCGCATAGCGAAGGTTCAACAGTAGACAAAAGTTCACTTTTAAAAACACAATTGCATGTATTAATATTAAACTGACCAACGTTTGCAAGAGGGGAAGGTTAACAAAAAAGTCCTCTAAACATTACCGACGTTAAATGCATTTCCCCCAGATTGGTTCTGTACACTATGTGTTCGCGACTAAACAGCGTTGAGGCATAAGTGAGCTAAGCTGCGGCTTCTTTGTCCGACGCGCGTTCCAATGAAAAGTCCCAAACGTCTGCCTGGCTGCGAAGTATTTATTTTCTTCTGCAGGTTTCCAATCCATACAGTCAAGCGATTGATAAATTAAATATTCAGCAGTGACAGGCTTCCAAACCCCACTCAAGTGGCAGCAGCGAGGTCGTCTTGTGATCAACATTATAACGAACACCCGCGGCTCACCCCACTTCCTCATCCATTCCTAAGCCTCACCTTGGTAAGTGACACCTTTCAAACTTAAATGCCACACGCCCCCAGTGACACACCACAACCCTGCTGATGGCGCGGCCTTCACCTGTGCCCTTCCGGTTGGCTCGCCACATTCCGACCTAATTATTACACATAATAGTGCCTACTCAATGTGTGGGAGACAAAACTATCAGGCATTAAAACACCAACCCTGCATGTGAGAACACACCCAGCAAGTGATCATTCAAACCAGTCCAACAGTAGAGTCAATGTCAGCTAAAGCCTTCTTCAGATCTTCATGGCTCCTCTGCTTACTGTAGAAGGACCACTTTGGTAATAGGTCTATTCAGACAACTAGTCTTTAGTCTTAATCTTAGAACTTATGCACAGAATCCTCTCCTGTCAGGAGCAGGTCTCACAACTCGACCAGTCAGCCCATGGATTAGAGGTGCTGGGAATCATCAAAGATGATGGCCGATATCCCCAAGACAAGATTTTCTCCGGATGCTCTGCCATTTTTGCCGTTCTTGAAGCTGAGGTAGATTACTCCTTCAGCCAGCGTTCCAAAAAAAAAGATCTGCCGTATGCTGGACTTGTCTCCCGTAAATTAGGCAGTAAACTTTCCTCCTGAAAAACACTCCTGGTAGCAATAGGGTTTAGATTTTTAGGAAAGTAGATGGTTTGAAACCAAAGGCTTCTAAGTGGAATTGCTTTATCAGTGGAGAGCTTTGGTTGTAGAGTGACTTGTGTGGTAAAGCTAAACTTAGCATAGAAGGTATGAAGAAGACCTTCCTCATCAAACTCTGGGTCTTTAAGACCCAGAGTTCATCATACTGAAATTTGATCAGGCAGCTCCCATACTCCACCATGATGATGTGATCAGTGGGATTAAAATCTGATTCCCTTCTGGGAAGTAGAAGATTGTTTGCTGATTTATGAGCAATTCCCATCTTCTTACTCCTTCCTTTAACTCACGTTCCTTTAAAATTGGTTCCGTTATCTGGTCTCAGCTCCCAGCACTTGCCCGCCTGGCATTGAACCCGGAAGCCATTGATGAAAGAATCCGTTTCCAGCAGTGACAATACTTCCAGATGTACAACTCTTATTAACGAGACAGAAGTGAAATAACTCCATATACTTCACCATGCTCCTTCTTTCGCTTGACCTCGAAGAGTTAAAACAATCACTCCAACACGAGTAAAGGAGGTTCTGTCTGGGCCCATTACCCTCTCCAGGGAAGATCTGCCATCCTCTGACAGCCTGGTGCAGCATGGAGTCTGCAGCAAATAGCCTGCTTGGATAAATCTTCTTCTTCTGAGGGTGGTAAACTCCATGATGTGGTAAAATACGCCTTTCATCACTACGATTAAAGCTCTACAACAGGAACTCTCCTCTAAGCCAGCCTTAGAGATTATGTCGTTCATATGGCCTGTGTAGTCAGAATGAAATTGTTGGTCTTTGTAAATCTCCTTTGTAACATCAAAACACGCTGTTCTGCCTACACTTCCTATTGTTTGGCATCTTCATCAATCTGTCTCAGGAATTGGTCCAATGACATAGTGGTTGTCTTTCAGCTTGATGGATTTTGAAACCATCTCCATGAAAGCGATGATCTTCCTTGACCATCCAAAGCTCCTCCTCTTGTAGACATTCAGAAATCCATTTTCATCTGCTGTTGCCACAGATCATCAAGTCTAGATGAATGTTGTTCACAGTGACACTTAACTGTTTATTTCTTCTTTCTCCACAACTTCAACTCTTAGAGGTCCATTTACTGTCCAGCCAAGTTGTTTTAACTTCTTTCTTATGGACCACCATCTTAGCCGGATGACATGCCATGGTTCTAGCGGCACAGGACATTTGCACCAATAAACCGTCAATTCCCGAATTGATTTCTGTGATTCTTAAGTCTGCGAATGTGGCCATTTTAGCAGATACGTCTTGATGGGGAATATTATCACGATGTACAGGCATACCCCAACTCTGTGTGTACAAGTCGGGTAATTCACAAGCTCTTCATCAATCAGCTATCTCCAGAATACAGAAACCTGTAACTCCCCAACCATCTTCTCTCTGACCATTGTTCTTAAAAGGATGTTGGATTCTTCTCCCCACTTAACTAGTTTTTCCTCCTTGAGTTCATCAGTGCCATGATGCTGCAGAGCTACTGCTGGGTCTAGAAAGTATGTTGTGTGTTGTTGGCTCTTTTTGGATTTAACTCGAACTGGGCTAATTGGTGAGAAGTACAATCATGTTCCTGGCCCCAATTAAACCTAGATTGGACAGAAGGTGAAGCCATCGCATGCCTCTCAGCCGTTCTCCTTCCTCTGAATTGGACAGTTTCCTTTTCTTTTGGAAGATGTGCAACATTGTGGGATGCTTCAAACCACACACTTACATTCAGCCTTCTCACCAAGTCTTTTCATGTACTTAATGCACAGACAGCAAAACATAGACCACTACTTTTAAAAGGTCATTTTCTCCCACATGTGATGTTCTCTTTTCCAATAGAGGCTAAATCCAAATGTCTGATCCTGAAAAAGACGAAAACACAACAACAGGTAAGTCTTTCTCTCTCCATTCTGATTCCACCTTCCTTTTGCTTTCAACTGTGGTAGCAAAAAGCTGCTTCCTTTGAACTTTGAACATGGCTGTGGCTTGGAAGCTCTAACAACCTCCTCCTTGGTGTGAAAGATAAATCTTGAATGTCACCAAACAGTGGGTCACTTTCAATCTTCACCTGCTTCTCAATAAACTGAACAATATCAAGAAGGTTGACTCTTCTGTGAAACCTTTCCTGTATGTCACAAACAACGTGTCTCCATTTATCCTTCAACTTGTATGGTAATTTCCTGATAATAGCTTGCATATTGCCAGAACATCAACAATGTAATTCAGTGTCTTCCACTTAACATTACAGCATTCTCTGAGTAGAAAACTGTATGTACCAAGCTTTTACATCTTCAGACACATAGCAGGCCATGAAAAACTTTATCCCATATATATGCAGAAATGATTTTGATTGAGCAGCCAAAATGTTCTTGAAGTAGTAACTTTGCTTTAACATATCCAGAATCACTGGGCATTTGGATACAACTTCTTACTAGCTCCTGAGGTTGACCTCTAGTGTACTGTTCTAAAAAATACAAACAATCATGGCACTGTTTGTTTTAGCTTCATCTGATCTTCCGTCGTAATAGAAAGGCTTGTAATGAGGTCACCATCAAATACTGGAATCTCTCTTTTGGGGTGAAAGCCACAGACTGTTGATGAACCAACAAAGAGCGTGATTTCATTTGTCTTTCCAACACTGATAATTGGTTACTTTCACCCAGCTGATGATGGGACAATTTCATGTGTTGTTTGAGGTGAGACTGATTCATAGTACTCACTTCATTTTTATTTGGAGTCACTGTTCATCTGATCTACCTGTAATTTGAGGTCTGAGTATCCACTCGATTTACTTTAGTATTGGCGACTGGCTGTGAATAGGGGCTGACACACTGTAACACTATTGTGGGGTGTTGTCAGCAACTGTAGGCTCAAATGATTCAGAATAAAGGATTCAGGTTTCTGCGTTTTCTTTTGTTCTCTTTCAAAATAAGGTTCATTCCATCAGATCCCAGTATGTGAGAGAAGCAGCTGTTTGCTTGAAGAACAAGCTGAAGGCTCTGCTGAAATCGCCTTTGCTTTATACACTGATGCTGCAATTTCAGTCTCCAAACTCAGTTCTTCTTTCTTTTTCCTGAGCTGTTTCCTCTTGCTCTTCTAAAAGCATACTTTTGTTTTAACATTTCTGTCTTTGCCGTGTCTGGCAATGTCTTTATTTCAGCTTTAATGCGTGCTGAAGATGTTGAGGATAGAGATGATCTACTCTTACTTGAGTGGCTTTTGTTTGATCTTCTGCTGCCAATGTTGGAAACGCATCATTTGGCTTCATCATCAATTGCATCATTGCTGTTGCTGACTCCATGAGAAATACTATGACTCTGTAGCGCAACAGAAAGATTCAACAAATAACTCAAGCTTCGTATTGTGGATAAGAGAGAGGTTTCTTCTGTGGTGGAAGCCTTTAAGTCATGACTGGTCATATACATTTGAAAGCCAACTTCCTTCAGCAGCTATAAATGCAGAATTGAATCTATAAATGCTTGAAAACCAAAGTTATTTTGCAGTTCTTGTTTCTCCTAATGGAAGTAAATTGGAACCAACCAGATTCATAGGCCTGATTAACATCTTCCATTAATGTCTTTAAGTTAACAGAGTGAGACTGAATAATCTTTTTAATGTTTTCTTGAGTTTTGCATAAAATTCATGGGGTTTCTGATTACAGTTTTAATTTCCATTAATCTTTTCCTAACTGACAGTCTTTCTGTAGCTTTTCAATCTTGTTTTCCAAAGCTTTAACAGTAAGCTTTGATTGTCTTTTTTCATCTTTATCTTTAACATCAGAGTGTGATATAGATTCGCTTGGCTCCATTTTGTTATTTAAACGTAAAGATGATTTGCCAATCACTGTCCGTCTTCAGAAGTAGCATGCATCTGTTCGTGTGCTTCCGCACCTCAAGTCAACAGCGGTTTGATGGATAAGATGCCATTGCAAACCATCGATGAATGACGTAGTGGGCTGCAGTAGCTCAATCGTCACTGCATCCAGTAGTTTCAGTTCAAAAGCGATCGAATGATCTCCAAAACTCAGAATGTAAAATTCCGCAATCAATGTCTCTAGAGAGTCACAATTTGTTGACTTTAATGTTTGCGCTAAACAGCGTTGAGGAATGCCGTGAATAAACTCTGACTTCTTTGTCCGACGCGCGTTCCAATGAAAAGTCCCAAACGTCTGCCTGGCTGCGAAGTATTTATTTTCTTCTGCAGGTTTCCAATCCGCCTGTTCCAAACGATTGATAAATTAAATATTCCAGCAGTGACAGGCTTCCAAACCCGGTCAAGTAACGCGGTCAACAAATTATGTGAACACCGCGGCTCACCCCACTTCCTCATCCATTCAAAACCTCACCGTCAGTAAGTGAGCACCTTTCCAAACTTCGTGCCACACACGCTGATGACACCACAACCTGGCCTTTGATGGCTGGCCCTTCACCTGTGCCACCTTCAGTTGGCTCATACACTATGCAGCATTTCATGCATTTACACCAGAATAACACTTCAAAGTACTCCTAAAGCCATCTACATTTTTATTTCACTCCTTACGCTATTTAAAAGTTAATACGGCCAATATTTTATAACAATGAGTTTAAATGCAAACTTAGGCATTAACCCAGGCAGCTATGTTTTCCACGCTAACTGTCTCTGTTTGCAGATGCAGCAGTGTTAACTTTTCTTCCTGGAATATCACTCCAAATTCACTGTAACTCTGCAGCAGCATGTCAGAAGTTCAGCTGGAAAAATAATACGCAGACCTCTTTTTTCACGTTTGCCATGAGTGACTCGTGATATCTCGCTCCAGTGATAATGGCTGCTTATGACGCAGTGCTCCGCTCACTTCGAATCAGTCCTCCAGGTTGTTAATCTCCCGATTGACCAACTCGTTCAAAATTCAACCTCCAGAGTTGGTTGAACCTCCTTTCCTAAAACAGGCCTGAACTTCTCACGGTCCCAGATCTACTTAAGCAAGCAGGTGGAGACTCGGTGCGCAGCAGGGGCCCAGGTGCGGCGCTGATGGCAGGCCCATTCCAGGAAGCATGTTTAAACTCCCCTGACTTTAACCCTGAACTCTGGCTGAAATCAGCCTGAACTTGTTTACTCTGGGTATGTCGGTTCCAGAAGACCAGGGGGGTCTTCCAGAAAGCAGGTTATGCTAGCTCCCACGATAAGTTTGAGGCTAAGTAAGTTGATAACCTCAGCTTTCAGTTCCAGAAATGGAGGTATGTTTCAGGGTATGTCAATATAGCAACTCATGCTCTGAATATAACCTGGTCTGGAGCAGGTTTAGTTGAAGCTTAGTTTGTTTTCAGAGAGGTGGAGAAAAAGCATGGTAATCCCATTTTGAAAGATGATTTAGTGGATGAAAGAGCTCAGATAATACTTTTCCTCCATGAGGAGAATTGATAAGATACATATGGATGTTGGAAAAAAACTTTATACTTTGATCTAAGCAGTGCTTCTTCAGTTAAGATAAATCTTTTTGTTTTTGTAAGAAGTCAGTTTTAAGGTACATGTAGTTTCAGACAGTTATTTTACTTTATTTCAAATTAATTCAATTAAGTAGGTGTAACTTTGGTGCTGCTGTTAGATCGGCACTGCAAGGGATTGTGGGATACCATTCCCTTTGCCTGTCTAGACGGATTTGGGTTTAAGTGTGGGTTTTACAAAATGTGTTTAGTTGTTTAGCTGTTTTACTGTGTTTCACCGTGTTTTGCCGGAAACTATTTTGTCACTGCTATACTTCAAGTCTCTGCACCATGGAGTTAGAGTGAAGGAGAAGATGATGGTTACTCGTCACCTACCCAAACCTGTCATGACAGTGACGGAATACTCTGTGATGAGTTTTTGCACACCGTCCATTTTTCTTTTCTTTTTATTGTTATTAAAATGAGCATATCTGCCGGTTCAAATTTAGACATATGAAAGTTCAAGAAATATAAGTAGTGAATGGAAAAAGATTGATGGAATGTGTGACACTAGTTAGATAAATACATAAATTTAGATGCATTATAAACAATCTATTGAGTTGGATGTTGCTAAATTATTTAAATTATTTTTTCTTGATGTTACTTTTGATGGATTTACCAATCTTTATCATATCATTAAAATCTCAGACTCCGTCTCACTTCCGTCTCACTTCCGTCTCACTGAAGTACAGCGCTTTCTTTTTTTCCACGCGTTTCATGGTGACTCCCAGAAATCTGTGATCCGTGAGAATGTCTTTATGTACCTGCAGTGCGTGCGTTAACCCAGGTTGCAAGTCGGCGTATTCGCTAACTATATCTGGTCTTTTGGAACAGAGCATACCCAAGTGAAAATAAGTTCAGGCGGATTTCAGCAGAGTTCAGGCTTAAGTCAGGCTAGTTTAACATGCTTCCTGGAATACCTGGTCTTCTGGAACAAAGCATACCCAAATTAAACAAGTTCAGGCGGTTCAACCCAGAGTTCAGGCTTAAAGTCAGGCTAGTTTAAACATGCTTCCTGGAATACCCCTGGTCTTCTGGAACCGACATACCCAAGTAGAGAAACAAGTTCAGGCGGTTCAGCAGAGTTCAGGCTTAAGTCATTCAGTTTAAACATGCTTCCTGGAATACCCCCTGATTAATGCCTGGAACCGACATACCAAGAGTAAACAAGTTCAGGGCAGTTCAGCCAGAGTTCGGAAACTTAAAGTCAGAGCTGGTTTAAACATGCTTCCTGGAATACCCCCCGGATATGAGTTGGCGTAATTACGCTCCATCAAAAAAGTAAAACAGCTGCATCATCAAAAGAAAGAGTTTCTGCTTGGAGACAAAGAACAGACAAAGTAAATGCATGAGTTTCTGATCTTATTTCCATTTTCCTTGTGGCGCTATATATATATATATGTATATGTAACATATATATATATAATATATATATATATATATATATATATATAACTTATCCAATTTGATCAACTTAAATGAATTACTTCTATTGGTAACAAATATATTGAGTTAAATTTATTTAACCTAATTTCTTACGTCTATAAAACTCAATAATTTTTATACAACTCAAATTTACGTATTTATCTAACTAAATGTCATATTACTCCATTTCAATTAATATTTTTTCCATCTTAATTCATTATAATTCTTTCATTAATTATAAAACCTTAAGAGGCCTTCAGGAGACCTCCTCTCCTAATCCTTTGTTTCATGAGTTCTGGATCAGCCCCCCTTCTCCATCTCAGATGAAACGATGCTGCAGACTTTAAAGTGGGAGGGGCTAGAGTTACCCTGGCAACAAACCTCCGATCTGACGTAATCAATCAGCCTGAATTTACACAATTTCTGAAGTGTGTGTGGATTTATTCATGAGCATAAACTAAAAACAGGTTTCTGACTCTGACAGAACCGTCCTCTTCTCCTCTTTGGACCTGAATCCTCCCTGATGTCCGGGTCAAAGGAACCCGTCTGAACAGAGGCGGTCCCGGCTGGTTTGGCGCCCTGGGCAAAACTACGGAACATTGAACTTTTATTTATGCAAATAAATATGAAACATTTATTTTCCATTAGTTTATGCCTGACACTTTAGATCAGGGGGGTCAAACTCATTTTCCCAGAGGGCCACATCAGCATAGTGTCTGTCCTCAAAGGGCCAGATATAACTTATACATGTAACTTAGGCCGGCTTTCCACTGCAGATCTTGACGCTCATATCCGATTTTCTGACTATATCCGATTTTTTTGACGACCCGCTTACATCATCTTTTAAAAGTGACCCGTATCTGATTTTTGCATTTACACTATACAATGCTGAAACTATCAAACGTGGACGTTCTGAGGACTACGTAGCAGTATTTCCGCCTTCCGCGGACCTCTTTCGGACTTTTGTGATTGCGGTTGTCATGGAGGCAAGACGGCAACGGAAGGAGGCGTGGCCTTGGGCGCTCCAGAGGGGACGCACGGGGGAGTAAAAAGGAGGCTGCTCGGCCGTCTTCTGTGCTCTCTCTGAGTTTTGAATGAGGAAGTGTTTGCAGACGTTGTGCTGTACTAACAGTTCTATCCAAGTGTTGAACCTTTCCTGCGCGATGACTTCTCTTTTCTGACCGTAGTCAGAAACTCACGGGAGATTTCCTCTGGGTTCTCTTTTCCGTTCTGAACCCTCAGCCTCCAGAGTGGGCTAAGAAAGACTCCAAAACTTTTGGGGGAGACACATTATTTTTAATTTACGGTTCTCCGACACTCCCCCGCTCCGCGCTCACCCCCCCCTCTCCTTACACACACACACACATGCTCCCCATCATACACGCCCCCCAAAGAAATAAACGGCTTCTAGCCTGCTGTTCCATAGCAACGGTGTCCCGCTTCATTAGTCACCGTTTGCGTCCGGACCGGACATAACAGCGGTTTCCAACTACGGTCTGAAGCCTGAGGCTGAAAGGTAACACGCTGACAGCAACATCAGCACAAAAGCTCCTTAATAAGTCATGTGATCTCAGTTGGTGGTGTCCTGAGTTGACGTCACTGAAGTACGACTCGCATTTACTGGGGAATATCCGATTTGTCTGCTTACATGGCACACGCAAATGCACGTATCCGATTCGTTTCCGATTTATTTCCACATATGAGAGAGGCCTGTATCCGATCTGAGAAAAACTGAATCCATGCGCTTTTGTCCTGCTTACACGATCACCGATCATATCCGATCTGTGCCACGTGAGAGGAAAAAATCGGAATTGGGTCACTTGAACCATGCAGTGGAAAGGCAGCCTAAATGTAATGAAAAATAAATGTAACTACCCTAACTAAAGTATTTATCTAACTTTTTAAAGTGACAATTACAGTTGCATAGAAAACATGTTTGCTTGTTACTTTAGCATAAATCCCTTACATTCTGTCCACTTCTTAAAACCCTCATAACTCCATTAATGAAGGACAAACAATCTGAGTGAATAAAGAAAAATAACATAAAATGAGCTAAAACAACATGTATGACTCGTGTTACAGTTTTTCTGCTTACACACGTAGACCTGCAAAAACTAAAGAAAATGTTTATTTTAAGAATTTAAAAATCTTTTTGCTCTCGCGGGCCACATTTGGCCCCCGGGCCTCAAGTTTGACACGAACTTTAGGATCATGAAGCTTATGATTAAAACACTTTTTATGTTTAACTTTGAATAATGCTCACAAAACCTGTCAGTCCACATTTACCACATCAATGGAGCAAACAAAAAAAACTGAAAGCAACACACACTTTTTTAAACAATTCTAAGCAAATTCAGCTCAACCACAAACAGTTGAAACAATTATCAGGATGAACAAAAACTGACGCAGCGCCGGTTTGAGGGTTGATCCAAACACATGTGATAAATACCGCCTGCTGGTGTCAGGAAGCTCCAGTCTGCATCTGACCCCTTCAGAACCGCCGCTCAATCGCCCGCCACGTCTTTACCATCAGAGTTCTGGTTCTGGTTCTGCGCCTGCACAGAGTCTCCCAGCTCCTGGAAAAAGGAGGACCTGTTGAAGTGGCCCAGATCCTCTGAGCTGGTGGTGGGACCCCCCCCTTCTGCCCGCTGCTGCAACAAGCTTCAGCTCTGGAGCTGAGAGGAAATCGAGTTGGGACCCGGAGAAATCCCTCAGACTCCTGGTTTCACAATCTGAATCACCGGAGCGGATTTCATGCTTTTATTTTGGCAGGGACAGCTTCCTGGAACTTTCTATAAGCAGTCTGGCTGAGAGAAGTTCCATTGAAAACTCTAATTCTGTGCTGACTGTCATTTTCATGAGGAAGGAGGCGGGGCAAACGTCCCCGGCGCTGAGGCCACCGCTCCGTTGGAAACAGAGACTCGCTCCTCATGAAAAGTCCTTTGCAGTCGGGGGCGTTACGCCGTTAACCCGCTGGACGCCTCTTCAACCTCCAAGAGGGCGTTGACCTGGCCCGCCGCCGTCCTGGCGTCCGTCTGGATCAGAAGAGCCATTTCGCTCTCGGACTGGCTGGAGGGCATCAGAGTCCGGGCCGCCTGCACCTTCAGCAGGCTCCGGCGGTGCTGGAACAGGTAACACGGCAGCAGGAACCCGGCTAGGGACAGGACCAGGAGCCCCACGTTGATCTGCCGGGAGAGACCCACGTCAGCTCGCCGTCCACAGCTGCTGACGGCGGACGGCGTCTCTTACCCAGTGGGGGTCTCCGTTCAGGTGTCCCACCATCAGCATGAAGAGCGGCTGCTGGAGTAAGGCGAAGGCGGCGCTGATCATCGACTGCATTCCTGTCAGAGACCCAAAGTGGTTGGACGGGTACCTGGAACGAGGACAGAGGATGATGATGATGGTGGTGATGATGATGATGAGCTCCTACGTCAGTGTCAGTCGTCAGGTCGCTGCAGCTCCTCTGAGGCGACAGCAGAACCTTTGGGTCAGAACAGAAGCCCATGTGGTGGTGAGGGGGGGTCACAGGGTGGCTGGAGCCTATCCTAGCTCCTGTTTGGTGAAGGCGGGGTTCACCCAGGACAGGTTGTCAGTCCGTCAGGGCCACACAATCACACACACACACGCACACACCTACACTGGAAAAATGTCCACGAAACAAGACGAAACTTTGAAAATACAGACGTAGACGTGGAAAAACCTGCAAAGAGAATAGTTTTTCTTGATTTTTTTAAAATAAGTTGATATGTCCTCTTCTTTTAGGACTAAATTTCATAGAAATATAAACATAATGTGAACATTAGAACATTATGTATCACTTTTTAACGCACGCTCTGGAAGCCTTCGAAGGCCATTAACCCGCTTATACCACGGTCACTTACAAAAGAAAGAAATACTAACCAGTTTCAGTTTTTAGTCCTTAATTCTTGTTTTTTTTCTAATTTGGATCGCTTTTCCGCACCACGTGGCAAATAGTCCGCGTTGCGCCGCACCACCCTGCAGTCAAGTCTCTGCGATGTATCTATGCTGATCTTTCCGATGGGTTGAATAAAGCATCAGTTCAGAGAGAAAGTTCTCCTCTTACTGCTTGTTTTTGTCCAGATGATGAAGCTAAAGGTTGTTTTAAAGAAGCCGGCGCAGTGATACGAAACATTAAAGCTAGGTGACCGGAACTTCTTTTTTCACCTTGTGGTTATCCTGTGGTATATCACTTTTTGATGCACACCCAGCAGCCAATCAGTATCGAGTATTCACCCGGACCCTGGCATATGTTTTAATATATGCATGACCTTTTATCTGTGAGGTAGGAACATATTCATGCAGAGATGATGATACTTTCCCCCCAAAACTGTTAGTGCTCCAACAGTCCTACTGTCCTCATTTCTAGAACAATTAAGTCAAATGGGACCAGAATGAAACGTTCAAGACCAAGTTGGCAAAATGATAGGACAAAACAATTCTGGGTAAAAACTAGTTTAACTGCAGATGTTACTTAAAATAAAATGGTCTCCACAAGATATTCAAGATTGTAACAAACTGTTACATAATACTGAAAAGTTACTAGGAAGGAAGTATTCTCAAGTGTAGAAAGATGTTGAAACTAGACAGAAATACTTGGCAATGTTTAGTATTTTGTTAAATTGGGACATTTTGGAGTCACTTCTTTAGTTGGACTGTAGGAGGAAACTGAAGGAGGCCGACATATGAACCAGCAGAACTCCACACAGAGAGCTCCCCTCTGGGATTTGAACCCTTTTGCTGTGAGGTAAGAGTGCTAACCACTACACCACCATGCAGTCAGTTGGGCCTGTGGGACAGTCTGAACCTGAGCAGGTTTATGTGGAGAGAGGGTAAATGTTGAAAGTGTTTGGCCTGAAGCAAACACGGTGGTGGTGCCATCATGATACGACCTGCAGCTGCACGGCCACAGTGCTGACAGTCAGTGTGAGGAGGATGAGGGTCTGAATCTGAGGCTGAGACCTCACACGGTGCAGACGTGTCACTCACACGGCGTGGTACAGGCCCCCACAGCAGGAGTGGATGAAGCCCCTCACCATGGTGTGCAGCACGAAGGCCCCCAGCTGTGAAGGAGCACACATAAATGGATCCAGCTCCGTTTGGGGGAGACCTGCAGAACTCACCTCACTTTTCTGCTCACCTGGACGGGCAGGTTGTCGATCAGAGAAATGACCCCGAAGACGACCAGGAGGAGGTTGGTGAAGATGAACGCCGTGATGGCGTTGGTCAGCTTTTGGATCTTTTTGTCTCTGGTTGGAGGATCTGATTTGCTGCCGGAGGGGGGAGACCGACAGTGGATCTTTATGTCAGTGATCTCTGAGCAGCAAAAGAGGAGGAATCCAGACGGAACCGGCTGCAGATCCTCCTCTCACCTCCTGCTGGGACTCTCCTCCTCACACTCCTTCATCCTCCAGTCCATGATGTAACCGATGAGAGGACACGTCACCAGACACAGCAGCTGCATCGTGCCGAAGACGGACGAGTAGAAACCGACTGTGGGAGACAGCAGACCTGAGCGTCTAACGTGAAAAACGTCTGAACGTTAAAAACGTCTGAGCGTGAAAAACGTCTAAATGTGAAAAACGTCTAAACGTGAAAAACGTCTAAACGTGAAAAATGTCTGAACGTGAAAAACGTCTAAACGTGAAAAACGTCTAAATGTGAAAAACGTCTAAACGTGAAAAACGTCTGAACGTGAAAAACGTCTAAACGTGAAAAACGTCTAAATGTGAAAAACGTCTAAACGTGAAAAACGTCTAAACGTGAAAAACATCTAAACGTGAAAAACGTCTAAACGTGAAAAACGTCTAAACGTGAAAAACGTCTTAACGTGAAAAACGTCTAAACGTGAAAAACGTCTAAATGTGAAAAACGTCTAAATGTGAAAAACGTCTAAATGTGAAAAACTCAGCGTTAGTGCAACCACACAATCCTCCACAACTACAACGACACAATCCTCCACAACTTCAATAACACAACCTTCTACAATTTCAACAACACAACCCTCCACAACTAGAAACCCGTAGACTTTTATAGAGAAATAAACAGCTTTTAAACATCTTGATAATGTTCTTTTTTTTTAAATATTTTTTTGTAGTTCGAGTTATTCAAGTCATAAATGGACCAATCAGGTGCTTCAATGAAAGTAGGTGGAGCCTGCTGGCCCCCACCTCCAACATTCAAAGTGTTTGATTGACAGATTTCGTGTAGCCTGCTTTTACGACGTGGAGGTGTGGCCTTTTGACAAGCTGACTCCTGATAGGTGATAGTTGTTGCCATAGAAACTTTGACTCAGACCGACCCGGACCAATCACAGCTCACTGATGACCTCTGGTCTGGATGGAGGTTGATATGGAACCATCACTGAGTTCTAATGTGGAGAACCTAGAATAACCCAGAACATCTTCCATTTTCTGTAACACACCGATGGTTTTGCATGTTTTTCCTCTGTTTCCACGTCCTGATTAGTTCTTCTACAATCACGACTCCTGGGGATTTATTTACCCCACAGCATTCAGCTCCGTCTATTTTAAGTGAAACCTGCGACGCCACGCCGCCTCCGGACGATTACCTTGCTCCTCCGCCTCCCTCTGCAGCTCCTCTGAGGCTGAAAAAGACAACAGAAGGAGATCAGCAAAGCTGCTTCAGCGTTACCATGGTAACAGCTGATGCTTGGCCTCATCGTTGTTCTGCAAAAAGGCAGCTATAAAGGTGCAGGTTCGATTCCCTTCAGCTCTGCTGCCTATGTGCAGTCTCTGTGCCAGGGTCCCTTCAATAACTTTCTGGGTTTCTGTTCTGTCAATAGAGATTCTATTATTAATCTATGGTACCACTTTCACCTGACAGTGCAACCGTGTGCATTAGGCACAGACCCCCCCCTGAGGTGGCTGGTGCGACCCACTTCTACAGAAACAGAACCTGAGGACCTCTGCTCCACAGTAACGCTTGGATTCACGAAGGTGACTGTTCTTACGGTGGGGGTCACCATGAATGACCAGGAACTCCAGCATCTTGTTCATCGCTCCCATGAAGAAGATGACCCTGAGCTGGGTGATCGCCATGGTGACCACGCTCCACAGGAAGATGGGCGAACACACAGAACGGCAGAGCGGCACCGAGGCTGGGGAGGGACAGATGAGGCGGGGGTGAGAGCAGGATCGCGTCAGGGAAGAAGCTCGTTTGAGAAGGTGCAGCAGAGGGTTGCAGGTCGTTCCGGCTCAGTTTCCCCGTGTCTCCTGCAGACATCTCTGCAAAGTCTGAAGGAAACCCGTTTAGGAGGATTTTAAGGTTCAGGGTTCCGGACAAACCGCTGACACAAAACTAAAAGAAGAGCCGCTGAGTCAGAGTGTTCTGCCACAGGTTGATGCACCTTCACCTGAAGGTCTCAAACATGCCGTCAAACGTTTGCATGGAGTTTCTATCCAGAAACTGTATGAGGAGACGGTGAGAGACGTTTGGAGACCTTTGGGGGGCTCAGGTGGGAGCAGCGTTACCAAAACACACATTCAGCTTCTTCCTTTGTAAACCTTCTGGAGGATTCTACACTTCCTCTGGAACTGTGAAGGTCAACCTAAAGTCAGCAGCTGACCTGAAACGCAGGAAAAACGCACCGTTGCCTTTGCTTTGGGGGTCTCGCTGCTCACAGTCCTGCTTCCTGGCCCCCACGGTGTCCGTCATGACGGTCAGGTGGGTGACGTACCTGTCCCCGGTCAACCGGTCCTGGGACACCACCCTGTCCAGCCGGAGCTTCTTCCTGCAGAGACACGGAGGAAAAGGCGTTTTGGCGGAAACGTTCAGGCTGAGATCAGCTGATGAAACTAAACTCTCTTTGTGAGGTCGGTCACTGCTCCATCATGTTCAGAGGAACTGCGCGTGGATTCAGGTGGAACTTTCCTCCGGTTTGCTGCGTCTGACGTTCCGGTTCTGAGCAGGAGCCTGCAGACTCATGACGGACCAGAGGTGGGAACCCGCCTCCTCCAGAGCGAGGGGCTCCTCCTCCTTCAGAAAACATCATTCATGCTTCCATCTGTGACGCCGAGTCGTCCAGCCCCTGACCATGACACCACCGTCACCGTGTTGCTTCTCAGTTTGAGGTCCACCTCAATGTTCTTCTTCTAGAAAGTTCCTCTTCTGCTCCAGAATGTCCGTCACAGACTTTGGTGGATGTTTCTGAGACTGTGGAGGTTTTCTCCTCCATGTTTGTCTCTTTCAATCCTCCATAGTCGTATCTCTGGCTGCAGATGAACGTTTTTCTCCTAATCAATAAATCATTCTTTGACTTTAGATTTACTTTTCTTTATGTGGGTTATTTTCATGATTTGACCTGCAGTCTGACAAACTAACCAGAATGAGGAGAAAACGTCTTTTCTTTACGTCAGTGACTTCAGGTCGTTTGGAACTGAATGGGATGTTTAAAGGTCTGCTGTAGAGAGGGAGCAGAACATCTGCACTGACGTGTATCTGAGGTCTTCAGGAGCAGGAAAGGATTCGCCGGGCCAGTTCAGCAGACAGTTGAGGATGACCATGCAGGCCAGGCCGGTCCAAACCCACATGATGACCCGGAACGACGCTCCAAGGTCATAGATCAGCTGGTGAGGATGAGGAGGGGGGCCATGTAAGGACATAAAAATGAGGAAGCTGCTTTATAGATATAGTAGTTATATATTTGTTCCTTTATGTGGATCTGACAGAGTGTGTGTGTGCGTGTGCACGTGTGCGCGCACCTTGACACCAGGAAAGGTGACGGCTGAGGAGGCGTAGGATCCGATCATCAGGGAGAGGATGGTGGATCGGATGTTCCCAAACATGTTCGGCAGCTGCAGGAAAATCCGCAGAAACACCAAAGAATTCATGAAAATGTCACTTTCACTTTACTCTACTGTGAGGTTCTAATGTTTTCTATTTATTTCCTGCATTAATGACAGTTTCTCCCACTTTGTCCCAGTGAAGCTCTTCATGCTGCTGATTTTGGGTGGAAATAAAGTGATAACAACCTGTTTTTCTGCAGGTCGTTATCATGCGGACGACCGGCAGAAGAACAGGAGCCCCCACCACCAGAGAGAGGGAAGGCCCGGGGGTTCTGAGAGACCCGTCCCGACCCGGAAGGGTTCTGGTTCAGGTCAACACAGGACAGAGGCACAAACCAGCAGACCAGGGTCTGTGACAGATGGGCCCTTGAACTCATGCAGCCCATGGGGCCCAGACCGCCCCAGCCCGCCCCAGCCCGCCCCAGGCCTGGAGGCAGGAGAATCCCAGAACCTCAAAGATACTGCTTCCTGTTTGGACTGAAAGGCTATTTCTGGAGAACGTTTCCACACAGCAGCTCACAAATGCAGAGATGTCTCCAGACGCCCACTGGGCGTGCCCAGGCCTGGCTCACAGTCAGGCGGTGGGAGGGGGGTCAGAGCGGTGGGTGTGTGGACGGGCAGGTCCAGGATTGGCTGGAAGGCCTCGTGAGAATGTGTGACATGTGGAACAGCATGTGCCGCGGCCCGCATCGCTGGGATGTTCCCCACAGCTCCGTTCAGTCAGACTGAAACCAAACTGGAGTTTGACCTGTCAGAGTCTGGAGGGAGGATCTGGTCTGTAGGATCTGGTCTGTAGGATCTGGTCTACAGAGACCATCAAGAAAACCTCTCTGATCCAAAGATCTGGATCTTTGCTTCCTGTGAAAAGGATCCTCTCTGGATCCACCTTACTGTCTGTTAAGCCAGAACTGCGCAGTAAAAGTAGTCCTCCAGTACAATTCAAAAATTAAATGACCTACAACAACGGCACAGGGGTAGAGTGGTCAGCCTCTGGCAGGTTTAGTTCTTGTCCTTGGGGTAGACATAGAACCCTGCAGTGCCCCGGGGGCTGGTTAGCGTCTGGTATGGTGAAGATGCTCCACACAGCAGGACTTTGGTCCAGACCTGAACCTTCATGGTCTGATGGGTTCATTAGAACCGGCGCGTGGCAGCACGCCACGTGTTTTCTTCACGTGTAAACAAGCCAAAGATGGAGGGAAAGTCTGCTCCTCGCCCGTGTTTACCGCTGTTTGGAACAGAGCGGGACCGTTTACAGTACGGCTGTCAACTCAGATTTACTTTGTGAACCTTCAGCAGGAACCAGAACACCAGCAGACCGCCGGGCCGGGCTTCTGGATTCTGGTTCCCTGAAAGAGCCGCAGATCCAACAATGTCCAACAGGGGGCAGGTTAAGAAGAGAGACTGAGAGGCGGACTGATGCAGAACAAATCCTGTGGCTGCTTCAAGCAGGAGACCGAAAAAAACATTTAAAACAAACACACACGACTTATGCACGTATGTGTGTGTGCGTGTGTGCATGTGTGTGTGTGTGTGTGTGTGTGTGTGTGTGTGTGTGTGTGTGTGTGTCAGCCTCACTGTCAGAGAGGTGAAGGTCAAGCAGATTCCTCCAAAGCCGTTGAGGCAGACAGCGAGGAAGATGAGGATGGAAAAGACTGATGAAGAAAAACAGCTGATATGAAGAGTTTTGTTCAAATTGTGTTGATCTTTTTTCCCTCTAAAATTTGTAGGAAAATCAAGTTTTTTAACACAAGTTTTTTTAACTCTACCTGTTTTTTATAAACTCTCATTTCTATTTATTTTATGTTTTAAATGTTTACATTTTGATTGTAAATGTGATTTATTGTTTCCTCAGGGCTCCCTTGAAAAAGCGATTCTTCATCTTGTTGGGACGTTTCCTGGATAAATAAAGCTTCTGTAAAGAAAATTCACTGGAAAAGCTGAGTCTGTTTATTTGTCGACATGCAGGATCAACACAAAGTCAACAACGGCGTGGAAGAAGAACCGTGTGACCAGCTGAAGTACTCACAGCATAGTAATGTAGTACTTTGCAAAAACACAGACAGAAAAAATAAAGACTAATAGGTACAATAAAGACGGTGGGGGGGTTCAGATGTGTTACAGATGTTTTCCACTTCTGGTCGTTGGAAACAGCATGAGTGAGAACATACAGGTGTGCATGAGCACGTGCACGCGTGATGGGTCAGTTCTCTCACCTCTGGGGTTGTAGGCGGCGGCCGCCATCACTGCACAGGAAGCTGCAAAGCAGGAACTGACAGAGAAAATTTTTAATAGACGACGTGGAGTGAAGCGCTTCATTCCAACGTTAATGTTAAAGTACGATTAGCTGTCACATACAGGTGTGGGACACTTGTTCTCTGCATTGACTCCTCCCCTGGGGGAGCAGTGAGCCGCAGACACAGCCGCATCGGGAACCATTTGGTGGTTCAACCCCCCCAATTCAACCCCTTCATGCTGAGAGTCCAGCAGAGAGGCATCAGGTTTTTAGAGTCTTTGGTAGGACTCGGCCTGGATTTAAAGCTTCTCCTAAACTTTAGCTTAGCTTAACTTTAGCTTAGCTTAGCTTAGCTTAGCTTTAGCTTAGCTTAGCTTAGCTTAGCTTAGCTTAGCTTTAGCTTAGCTTAGCTTAGCTTAGCTTAGCTTTAGCTTAGCTTAGCTTAGCTTTAGCTTTAGCTTATTTTAGCTAAGACACACAAAGCTAATCTGTAAATTCAGAACAACCTAACCCGATCAGAAACCTTTCAGAGAGGACTCCTCTAGTTTGACCTGGCAGGATGTCACGATGAGGACATGAAAAGACTCGGACCATCTGCAGGTCAGACTTGTAGAAGAGCAGTTTTATCACATAAGAACTGAAGGTCATTTCTGGACTTCAGCAGCAAAAACGGATCAAACTGAACTAGAGACCTGGTTCTGCAGGTCAACGTGTCACAGGAACGACCGGGTTTTGTTTCTTTGCCCTTTTAACTTTTTATTTTATTAATTAATTTGTTTTTTTGGTTTATAAAGGGGTTGTGTTACCTTCCCACGAGCCTGACAGGGCGGGGCCCAAACCTGTCCATCAGCAGACCCAGCGGCATGGTGGCGGCGCTCAGCAGGAAGGAGCCGATGGTGAAGCCCAGATTCAGGACCTCCTCCTGTTCGATGCAGCTCGGCCAGCCGTTGTAGTAAATGAAGGTCTCATTGGGGGCTCCTGTCAGGTTCTCTGGATGGGGTCAGAGGTGAAACCAGACAAAACCACACCAGTCCTCCTTTTTGAGAGTGCAGACCGGTTTGAGTGGAGGTCACATGGTTTTCACCTGCAGGGTCAGTCTGCAGCACGGTGACCATCCAGAAAACGTTTAGAGGCATTTCTGAACCTTAATGATCATTCTGAAAGCCTCACAATGACGAAAACTGTTTCATGTGTTTTACTTTGGGCGGGGCCACAGCCTCTCTGCTCCGCCCCTTTCTGTAGCAGACCAATATATCCATGAACGTCTTTGTTTTCCTGGTCTGAACTGGATCTGGATCAGAACTGGATCTGATGTTGCTGCTGTTTTTGTTGCACCACTGATGTTAGGTCGGGGGGGGGCGTAAGCTAGCAGGAGAGAGTGTAAACAGAGGGATGATGGGAAATGAAGGCGGGGCTTACTACACGCCAAGAGTCCTGCCCACAACTCAGAGGTAAATTTCCAATAATCTCCTGCCGCTCTGCAGAAACTATGTCCCACAGGGTTTTTAGATTCTGGCTGAAAACAGCATCATGGCCGTTAGAAGAGCTTTGGAAACAGATCAGAGGATGATCTGGGTGGGACTTGAGCTGCTGACTGGAGGCAGCGCTCAGGGACGCCCGCTCCACCATAGCCGTACACATCAGAGCGTTTCTCACTAGGAGGAGCAGATGATCTAAAACAGTTTGACTGAAGTTTGTTCTCATCGATTTCTGTGTTTCAAAGGTGTTTTTGATTGACATGTTTGTTTTCTCAGAGAAATGAAGAACGTTTCCTGAGGAACCCGGAGAACACCTGAAGCAGGTGAGCTGCTGCTGTTCTCCTCCAGCCAAACTGAACTTCTTCATGTAACCTGCAGGTTCTGGTTCCATTCTTTCTGAAACACGTTTCTCTATTTCAGTTTATTCATTAATACAGTTTCTAGATTTCTGGAGAAAATGATGTTTTTGAGTTTGCTGCGTTTGTTCTGCGGTTCTGACGGAGAACGTTCTGCATGAGTCTGCTGCTTTGCAGCTTCAGCTCAGGTCAGACGATGTTTGATGGGTCTGCAGACGTGACCTGCGGCAGGTGAGGCTCACCTGTGCAGAGGTGGGAGTAGAAGCCTTCGCTCTTCAGCATGATGAGCAGAGAACCCCATCCCAGCAGAACCGCAGAGAAGAACAGGTTCTCAAAGATGGCGCTGACGGCCATCCACCACCTCCGCCTGTACGCCAGGGCCAAGCTGGGGGCCATCGCTGCTGGGGAGACATGAGCCCAGCATCAGCCCTGAACAGATCAGACTTGTTCCTCTGGTCAGTCCGGACCAGCGGTTCCTCTGGAGTTCAGACCGTTTGTTCCAGCAGTTTATTTAACCCGGTTCTCCTCTTATCTGACTGGTAGATAAAGCTTAAGTCCTCCTCTGCATGCCTCACTCCTGGCGTCCCACAAGGCTCAGTTTTGGGACCTTTATTGTTTATTTTATATCTGTTGTCTTTGCAGCACATTTTAAGTTCTTTTAACGATATTTCTTATCATTTTTATGCTGATGATATTCAGCTCTTTGTGTCTTTTAAACCCCCGGATGTTTTTAAAATACAGATTATACACACGTGTCTGGATTCAGTCAACAATAATCTTCTCCAACTAAATTAGACCAAACTGAGGTTCTACTCTCTGCTCCTGACAGTTGCCCCCCCCCCAGATAGTCCAGTGGTTCGGTCCACTTGCTTCCTCTATCAAGCCGTCTGTCAGGAACCTCAGGGTCACTCTAGACCCGGTTTTATCCCTCGACTCTCATGTCGGGTCTCTTGTTCGTTCTGTTTTTATCATCTTAAAACATTGCAAAACTGAGTCCAGTCGTGTTCTGAGATGCAGATGTTCATCCACGCTTTCCTGTCATCTCGTCTTGATTTCTGTAACTCCATCTTCACGTTTAAGCAGAAAATCTCCAGAACGTCTCCATGTTTTCCAGAACGCTGCTTTCCCTAAATCACACGTCCCCCTGTTGTTAATGCAGCTGCACTGGCTCCACATCCGCTACCGAGTTCATTTTAAAATCCTGCTGTTAACACACAGCTCTCAATAGCCAAGCACCGGTCTACAAGAAAGACCTTGGGGGGTCGTACACCCCCAGCAGGTCCCTGAGGTCATGTGACCAGGGTCTGCTGGATGTTAAGAGAACCCGGTTAAAAACTAAAGGTGACACAAATAAATAAAGTTTATCACTATATTTATTTATTTTTAAAGCTCATTATTACTAAACTTTGAGGTCCCCCCCCCCCTGCAGAGGAGCTCTCCTTCAGCCTGTTAAACACTGGAGCAGCTGCAGCATGGGGGGGGGGATGCACATGACCTGCAGATATCCGGTGTCATGGTCTCGGACACGTGCTCCGCCCGCTTTCTGGAGGTCACCCTTTGTGGCGTTCCTCCGTGGCGGCGAGAGCGCTGGAAGCCACCGGAGAACCGTGCGTGACCCCTCCCTGACCCCTCAGTGAACCTTCAGCCTCAGCTAGTGTCAATATTTGAAGTCAAACACGGCAGATTTGGAAAGGTCTCCACAGATCCAAAGCTCCAGCCTGGACAGGAAGGAGGAGGTCACCTGCTCAGGTGTGTTTCCTGTCACCTGTGGCTCCAACATCAGACTGAAGGAGCAGCAGAGAGAACCGGGCTGCAGCTCCCTCCGTCTGGTTCTGATCCAACTCACTCGACAGCTGCTGGCAGAGGAGCCCTGGTGTTCGTCAGGTTTGTTATCATAAAAAATAACAAACCATGTGTTTCATGTGTTTCTGTTAACGCACGTGAAACGTACGGAGCGGCAGTGAACGCATCGTTCAGGGAGTCTGCACAGCTTCACCTTCATTCAGTCAGAACCAGGCAGGAGGCTCACATCAACCCCCCCTCCCCTCCCCAGGTAGAAAAGACCAAACACTTACTTTACAGGGCCGTCCCCCCCACCAAGGAGCAAATCTGACGGGCAGAGAGGGGCAGCTTCAGCCTGAAGGTCCAACTGAGTTCCTGCAGCAGGAACCGTCGCCGTGAGCGCCAGCCGCGTCTGCAGGCGCAGCGGCGTCACGTCATCCACCCCTCCTGTGTCTAAAAATGGACCTCCAGCCCCCCCCCCAGCTGGCCTTATCTTAGGTACAAACACACGTGCAGACAGAAACTCTCACTTTGGACCCCTCCTCCTGCAGGACAGACCAACTTCTCCAGAACCTGCTGGTCCCTCCTGAACAGTTCTGCGTGAAGACGGCAGCACCAGCTGGTTCTGATGGGACGTCCCGTTTCAGTTCTGCAGAGAAGGAACCGGCCTTCCACAGAAGGCAATGGTCCAACCTTTGAGCAGCAGCGGTGAGCTCACACCAACACGGAAATACAGACCAGATCACCAACGACGTTCTTTCAGGGAACCTTTATTTAAACAGGCAGGTCAGTCCAGAGCCAACCCCCCCCCCCTGTCCCACATCAACCAAGGACGCACACAAACGCGAGCGCTAACGTTTCACAAATATCACAAATAAAAAATGAATTTAGACTGCTATAGAGACCCTTTTGTCTTCATATAAAATAAACTGCAACAGAAATCCTTTTTGGGTCATTTCTTTCCCTTTGACGCAAGAAACAAGAACACAGGCAGAAACTTTATTACAGCAACAAAAGTCCTCCTGTCAGCAAACAAAATACTTCATTTTATGTTTTGGAAATGAAAATATTCTCTGTTCAATTAAAAATGCAGTTTACAGAAAAGTTCAGTCACCTGAGCTCTAAAGCTGAAAGACGTCAAACAAACCCTCCATAGATCAGCACTGGACCCGCCAACAGGGGGCGCTGGTGTTCTGGTGCTGGTCGGACATCAGACCCGTTCTCCTGCATTCAGCTGAAGCCCATAAGCAGAAATCCATCAAACCTTCAGCAGAGCAAAAACGGGGCTTAAGGAAACAGCAGAATCCCATCAGATTTTCAGAATAAAAGCCCTGAGGGGTTCTGCTTCCACCAGTAAAACCGGATCGGAACCACAGGAGCAGCGAAGCATCAGAACCAGGTCCATGACGGAGGCTGCAGGAGCGGCGTGAAGTCCCGTTTCTGCAGCAGAACCTCCTCTGGAAGGCGCTGGCCGACCCGCTTCTCTAAGTTCTGACCAAAAACGAACAAACCGAGTCGGTTGTTGGGAGAAAACAGAACTTTGAGGAAGACGCTGTCAGAACAGAACGCCTCTTTGGTTTTTACTGAAATAAATGACAGACAAACGTTTGACCGTCTGACGGAAACTGCAGAAGATTATTCTCTGCATTTTGGGGTGTGGCCGTTGGCGTGTGGCCGTGTGGGCGTTTGGGCGTGTGACTGTGGGCGTGCAGGCGTTGGCGTGCAGGCGTTGGCGTGCGGGGGGCGGTGTGGATGTCTGCTGAAGAACGCCATCGCTCAGAGGAAGCGGGGAACACGCTGCGGTTTGAGGTTTGGATCTCTTCGTGAACTTCAGCCAAACGCAGGAGGATGTTTGGTCTGACGGGAACATCTGGACGACCTTCGTCTCCATGGAGACCTTCTGCTAAAACTGACCTTCTCTTCTGTCTGATTGTCCGTTGGCGAGGCGTTCACCTCCTCCTCCTCACAACAACAAACATTTTTTCTGGGTTTTTACTCCCAGAAGATGTTGGTGATGTCAGAGTCCAGGCTGAAGATCCAAAACACCAGCGGCGCCGAGATCAGCACAAATGACCAGGACACGCCCCTCAGCGACTGGCGCAGTTTCAGCATCACGGCCCCGACAACGCTGCCGCCCGACCTCTGCAGCTCCTCCTCCTCCTCCTGTTCCTTTGAGGGACAGAAGGAACCGGAAGGTTAGACCAGAGGAGCGCGGAACAACCTGAAGAGGCTGGAAGCTCCTCCCACCTGCATCTGGCTTCCTGGTTCGATGAAGTTCCTCGCCAAGAACTTTAGCGCCTCGTCCATCAAGATGACAGGAAGCGACAGCTTCAGGACCACCACCCACTGAGTCCAGGAGAGGGGCCGGATCTGGAAGACCACCTGCAGACACGCCCCCGCGTCAGAACCACAGACGCCACAGAGCGCGGCGTCTGTGGTTCTGCGGGTTCTTACCGGGAGGGGGTCCACATACAGAATGAGGAAGTGCAGCGCCATGGACAGGCAGATGGCCCCCACCAGCCAGGGGTTGGCCCAGGGGGGCATTTTCAGCAGGGACTGGTTCTCTGACAGACTGGGGCAGAAACAGAAGAGGACGTTTCTGAGCGGCGCCGTCACAAAGCGCTGAGTCATGTGACCACAGCAGGATCCGCTCCTTCCAAAGCAGCCCACCAGACCAGGGGGGGTTCAAAGACCTCCTGCAGAAACTCCAGCACCACCTTCAGGAGACCCATGTGGAGCGGACAACCTTTGATCGGGGATCACAGGTTCGATTCTCGCCCATGTGTCACAGTGTCCATGGATAAAACACTGCCCCCCCCTTCCCCTGTGTCTCTGGTGGAAGGTTTAACCCAGTGTGTTAACAGATGAAGGGACTGTGACTATCCAAGTTTGAGCCTTTTACCCAGAATGCTTCACTTCCAGCAGGTTCTGTGCAGTTGAACTCCCAGAGGTTCCTTAAACTGGAGAACCTGAACCACAGGCGGGTCTGTTTGGAACCTGACCCGGCGGTACCTCACCTGTTCAGGGCGTTGCACATCTCTATGGTGACCAGCACAGACAGCGCCATGGTCATGGGGTACGGAGACTCAAAGACCGAACACTGGACGCCGGCAAACTCAGCGTGGCCGTCACTGCACTGCAGGTAATGAGACTGCGGGCACAGAGGAGGTACAATCATAATTAGGGGAAGTCAAAACCTGCCTAGATACTGTAGAAGAAACCGAGATGATCACCAGCTGGTAGAAGGACACTTTAGGTCCATCATGAGCCGCCATGAACCACCAGGCAGCGGCTCCTACGGTGGCTCCTCCCACATAACCTGCAGACAAACACGGTTTTTTAAGGTCTTTCTTTCATTGTACTTACTTTTATGCAGATGATGCTCAACTATACTTCAACTCCAGGCTAACAACTAACTTTTTTTTTAGCTTTAATTTTATAAGCACTGACATTTTTAAACTTCAATCAGTTTCTGTAGAAAAGTGTTTGTATCAACTTCCTGTGAAGAGGATCAGAACTTCCTGTCCCAAAGTCTAAACCAGCGCAGAACATCAGCCCGTCACCAAACTTCTGTTCTGGTCTCCTTCCTCTATGACCTTCAGGAATTATTGTTTACATATTTACATTTTTCCTTATTCAAGAGAAACATCTGTTGTTTGGTTATGAAAAGAAATTTCAACAAACTTTGGGATTTAATTTAAACAAACGAGAAACTTTTAAGAATTTTACATTAAATCGATCAAATGAAATAAATTGATGTTAGGTCCTCCTAAAGTGAAATATTCATAATCCATAAATCTCTTATAATAATAATAATGGATTAGATTTCTTTCCAGACACCCAAAGTTCTTACATTGTGTCCATTATTCATTCACTCCTCATTCATTCTTGGTGATGGTAGCTACTTTTTGTAGCCACAGCTGCCCTGGGGCAGACTGACAGAGGCGTGGCTGCCAGTTCACGCCTACGGCCCCTCTGACCATCACCAGGACATTCATACGCATTCACACACCAGTGGAGGGTGCAGTGTCTTGCCCAGGGACACAACGACATTTGGCTGGGGGGAGCGGGGATCGAACCGCCGACCCTTCGATCATTGGATGACCCGCTCAACCGCCTGAGCCACTGTCACCCGATATAATAAGAGGTCAGTCCTACAGTCTATGGTCAGTCCCCCCCCCCATCCACCAGAGGAACCCCCCAGGATGACGACGAAGGCGGGACTCACATCCGATGATGAGGTAACGGAAGAAGAGCCAGTTGGAGATCAGCGGCTCCTTGGGGGAGCGTGGAGGACGCAGCATGATGTCCAGGTCTGGGGGGTTGAAGCCCAGAGCGGTGGCGGGGAAGCCGTCGGTGACCAGGTTGACCCACAGCAGCTGGACCGGGATGAGGGCCTCCGGCATCCCCAGAGCGGCCGTGAGGAAGATGCTGAGGAGAAACAGGCAGGGGCAATGAAACTCCGCCTCTCGCCCGTCAGCTGATGGGTGCTTCCTGCTCAGAGCCACACCCACCACACCACCTCCCCGATGTTGGAGGAGATCAGGTAGCGGATGAACTGCTTCATGTTGTTGTAGATGGCCCGGCCCTCCTCCACGGCGGCCACGATGGTGGAGAAGTTGTCGTCGGCCAGGATCATCTCCGAGGCGGACTTGGCCACGGCCGTCCCACTGCCCATGGCGATGCCGATCTCGGCCTTTTTCAGCGCCGGCGCGTCGTTCACGCCGTCGCCTGTCTGGAAGGTAAGAACAGACGGTTGGATGAAGCCCGAGCTGAGGGGAGGAGCTGGGGGGGGAGCAGCCTCACCATGGCGGTGATGTCGCTCAGACTCTGCAGATACTCCACGATGCGGCTCTTGTGGGCGGGCTCCACGCGGGCGAAGCAGCGCACCGTCTGGCAGGCCTGCCGCTGCAGCGCAGGCGGCAGCTCGTCAAACTCTCGGCCCGTCAGGCCCCCCATTATACCTGCCCCCCCCTGCTCCTCCTCCTGCTCTGTGATGATGCCCACCCTCCTGCAGATAGACAGCGCCGTCCCTTTGTTGTCACCTGGAAGGAGGAGGAGCATGGAGGAGGTGAAAGGAGATTAATGGGAATTTTAAAGCAGAGAATTTCTGCAGGAACGTCGTCTGCATGTTTTTGCTTTTAGAAACCAACAGAGTGGTTTTATTTTGAAAGAGACAGATTATATTTGGACTGAACCAGTCTATGACAATGTGGGTGTGTGTTGGGGGGGGGTCCAGGGGGGCAGAACATGCTGCAGCTCGTCTGGTGAAGGTCACGGAGGACGTTCACCTGTGATCATGATGACTCGGATCCCAGCCTGCCGACACATTCGAACGGCTCCAAGCACCTCCTTCCTGGGGGGGTCCAGCATGCCCACACAGCCCACAAAGGTCAGGTCCGTCTGGGGGAGGACAGGAGGAGCAGCAGTTAGAGAGAGGAGGAGGTTCAGATTCTTGGTTCCATCAGAATCTTCTGAACCTCATAATCCACAAACGTCGCTGAGTTCTCAAAGTTCAGGCTGCTGATGTCAGGGGGCGTGTCCCTGGTCGCCATGGCGAGGCAGCGCAGGGTGTCTCTCCCCGAGGTCCAGTCCCGTACGGTGGACAGCAGCTGCTCGCGCACAGCCATGCTCATGGGCACGCGGGCAGAGCCTTTGACGCGGATGTAGCTGCAGCGCTCCAGGACGCTCTCCGGGGCCCCCTGAGGAGACAACACCACATCATGAGGTCCGCTCAGGGCCCCCGCGCACGCCATCGCTCGCCGGGGGAGGGGGGCACCTTGACGAACATCTTGGCTCCGGACGGAGAGCGGCTGAGCTTGTTGGTGGAACAGAAGACGGACATGGACTTCCTGTCTCTGGAGAACTCCAGTGTCAGCTCCTTCCTCATCAGCTGCTTGATGACCTGACAGGAAGACAAAGATGGAAGTCCTTTCAAAATAAAAGGATGACTCTGGACACAGAAGATACCATCCCTGTTTACCACACCTTCACAGATGCTACAGGGATCTATCGGTTGGAGTTTCTATACAGTTAAAAGAAAGAAAACGTTTTCCTGTTTGATAAAATTAGGAGTTATTTTATTAATGAAAGTCACCATTTGTTCAGCTAATAAATTAAAGCTGTGAGCGGCGTGGTGCGGCCCGCAGAGGCTACACGCCCCTCACTCTCCCCTTCTGCCCCCGCCCACCTGCTCAGAGCTGCTCCGGCCAAATTCATGTAAAAAATACTTTCTTACAGAATGGCGGCTTTCCTGTTGGTTTGATCTCCATAGCAACCATTTAATGTTTTGGTTGCCTGGGGGTGACGAACAGATCTACAATATTTTTGGAAGAATCTGCCAAAGGAAATTTTCAGATTGCCTTAGCAACGGAGGTTTTTCTTGACCACGCCCACATTCCTAACATCTCCATATTGTCTGTTAAATCTTTTCTTTCAGCTTAAACAATTTGATTATTTACAGTATTGTGGTAAATAAAATATGCGAGCAACAGGAGAACGCCACTCCTGCTGGCTCGCCTCCCAACGATGTCTGAGAGGAGTTTGAATCTGTAGCTGGTACTGAAGATGGTGACCTGGTTCCAAGGTCAAAGGTCAACTAAACCGTGGACGTGGTTGCAGACTTAAGCGGGCGACGGGTTTGTGACATTTCATAAAGTTCACTCAGATCAAAGTTTTCTTTTCTCGTCTTGTGGGAAAATGTGAAAACTCACAAAATGGCAGCCAAAACATCCCATAATACTTTTACAGCTTCTTCATGTATTTTGGTTTTGTTGGGGGATTCAGGAATATTTTTTTGAGCCCTGTTCTTTTTGTGTGACCCCCCCCCTACCTGTGACGTCATCAGTGTTTTGGGGGCGGGGGGGGGGGGGGGCGCTGGGGTGAGTTTCTGAGTTTGTGGCGGCGGTGAAATGAAAGCTGCAGTGAATAGAATCTGGACGGAACCAAGACTCTGCAAAGATCCCGCCCCCTCACTTCCAGAACAGTTTGGGTTCTGGATCAGGGTTGGACGGGTTCTGTTCTGGACGGGTTCTGGGGGAACGTGGCGGCGGCGTGCTCACTCACAGAGCAGCAGGCGGTGGCTCTTTCGGCGTGGCTCAGTCCTCTCAGGTCCGTGTCGAACACGTTCATCTTCTCCACCAGACAGCAGAGGGCGGTCTCCGTCGCCTCACCCACCTTCTCGAACACGCCCTTGGACTGAACGCACACACACACGGGTTAGGGTCAGGCTGGCGCGTTCGGGCGTGGCGTCCGCGCTCTCACCTCGTTGTAGTCCAGAGACGAGTCGTTGCAGAGCGCGCAGATGGACGCCATCTCCACCAGACCTTCATACTGGCTGCACTTCACCGCCGCGCCGTCCCTGAAGCTGCAAAGACGGAGACGCGTCCCGTGAGAGACGGACAGCGGGAGCGGCGGCCGGGGGGCGGAGTTACTGGTTAGAGACACTCACACGTCCCCCTCAGGGGCGTAAGTCGATCCGGTCACGGAGAAGTCGCTCAGGCTGCAGGTTTCTCCGGACACACTGTCTACTATGAACATCTGAACACACACATGCAGACGGTTAGTGCGTTAGAAACAGAGAACTCTCATCCTCTGAGCCAGGAGGAGGAGGAGGAGGAGGAGGAGGAGGAGCAGCAGGAGGATGAGGAGCACAGGACGGGGCACCTGGAGTTAGTCTGAAGGCTTCTGAGTGAAGCCGACAGACGACCCGACAGCAAACTGGATCTGAAGGTTTCATGTTTCTGTGAACCCTGAAGATCGATGATCTTTTATTGAAGGTTCCTAAAGTTTACTGAACAGATCTGGATGGAGATCAGAAACATGGTGCTGGTGTGGACCCGCTTGTCACAGGTTCGAATCCCAGCTCTCTGTTTGCATGTGAGTCTCCTGTGATTGCTGCCAAACACAAAAGTGTTTCTACGGTTAAACTGATGGCGATATGGAAGGAGAAGGTCGTTAGTTTGACCTCATTTAGAGAGACAGACGTTCTCCACGTCCCGCCTTCGTCCCACGCCACTGTGGGAATCAAACGCTGTCGGGTTTTGACAAACCAAACTTTTAAAAACTTTCAGTTTCCCTTCAGATTAGGAATTTATTCTGTTCCTCATTAGTGACAGTCCTTCAGTTCCAACTCATCTCTCTGTGACTCGGCTCTGACTCATCCAGGACTTGTCTGTAAATCAGTCCTGGACTTGGTGGTTCACTCGTCTGTCACTCGGTCTCGTCTTAGCTCGAGACTCGTCGGTGTCTGGTCTAACTCGTCAGTGACTCGGCTCTGACTCGTCAGTGACTCGGCTCTGACTCATTTATGAATTGGCTCCGACTCGGTTCTGGTCTCAACTATGACTTATGATGTTCCTCCTGAATCCTCTGTGATTCGGCTCCAAACGTGGTTCTGGACTCATCTGGGGACTTGGCTCCAACTCGTGTCTTTGGTCTTAGGACAGACCCTAACCCCCACGCCTTTGCTGAATGTAATTCTTGGGGGCGGGGCTCTATGGGTTACAGTGAGCAGTCGCTAAGCGGTGGTCGTCACACGTCCCACCGTGGAGCTGAGCCACAGCTCGCCGCCTTCCTCTCATTTCTTCCGTTGGCGTTTCAGCGCCGTTCTTCATGAAACGATCAACTCAATGTTTTTGACTCTTTTTGTGATTCCTGTTTTTTTTTTTTTGGTCTGTTTCTGTTTCCTGAACTTGAAGATTCTTTGAAACCTTTTGGGAATTGATAGAATGTGGTCGGAAGACGACCACGGCTACACCGAGGCTCCGCCCACATCTTACCCGGCACACGGACATCTGGTTGGTGGTTAGCGTTCCCGTTTTGTCCGAGCAAATGACAGACGTGCAGCCCAGCGTCTCCACGGACGGCAGGCTGCGGACGATGGCGTTCTTCCGGGCCATCCTCCGGGTGCCCAGAGCCAGGCAGGTGGTGATGACCGCCGGCAGACCTGACGGGAAACAGAGACCGCCTTCATCAGAACCATCTCCGGTTCGGATCCGGCTTCCTCACCATGAACCGGCTCGTCTCGTCGTTACGGCGAATGGGAGACATACCTTCAGGAATGGCGGCGACAGCCAACGCCACGGCGATCTTGAAGTAGTAGACCGCTCCTCTCAGCCAGCTGCCGCCGTGGACCGGGTCGTTGAAGTGGCCCACATTGATGGCCCACACAGCCACACAGATGACACTGATGACCTGCAGACACACGGCGAGGGCGCCTGGTCATTCCACGTGGACCCGCCTCTGCGTCAGGGTCCAGCCGGGCGCCGCCCCTCACCTTGGACAGCTGCTCTCCAAACTGGTCCAGTTTCTGCTGAAGGGGGGTCCGCTCGGGGTCAGTGGCGGCCATCTCATCCCGGATCTTCCCGATCTCGGTCTGTACCCCGGTCGCTATGACGACCCCGATGGCCCGGCCCGCGGCGATGTTGGTACCCTGCAGAGAAAACGGCGGCTCAGAACCGAGACCTTCAAACCCATCCCAGTGTGAGGCCCGGTCCGGTTCAGACAGAGACGTCAGAGGTGGTTCTGAATAAAACATCAGAGGCCGCAGCTCAGACGCCACCCGCTGACTCCACCCCTTCATCTGCTGCTCACACAAATGCACAGCTCCGCCCTCTGACCTTCCAGAAGCAGCAAACGCACAGAACCGGGACCGACGTTACGGACCTCCAAGGACCGGACGTCATGCCGGTTTATGTGGGCGACGCGTGACGCACCTGTGTTAAACGAACGGCGCCGTTCACGAACGCCTGAGGCCCGTGAAGAACACGCAGAACACTCACAGAGAACAGCATGTTCTTCTTATCCTGATTGACAGCTCTGGGGTCGGGGACGGGGTCGGTGTGTTTGAGGATGGACACGGACTCCCCCGTCAGAATGGACTGGTCCACCCGGAGCGTGGTGGAGCAGATGGACGTCAGCCTGATGTCCGCCGGGACTTTATCGCCAACTGAGGAGAGACAACGCCATCAAACGCTCGCCGTCAACCCTGGAAGTGTGGACCTGAACCCTGGTCTTCATCGTTTCAGAGGAAAACAGACAAAAGGAGGAATGAGGAGAACAGAGAGGAGCTCCTCTCCTCATCCAGGAGGAGCCAGAACCTGGAGAACTTTCCTTTGATTTTCTAATGAAACTTCATTAGATTCCAGATGGATTTTAAACAAAACATCTGATAAAAATTAGATTTACATTCTTAAATGTATTCTGTAATTTAATTTAAGATGTTTTGTCTTTTTGAGGAAACTTTTAATGATAAAAATAGGATTTCTGTCAATAAAAGTTTTGTTCCTTTAATCACTGCTGATGTAAAACTCTGGAAACCAAATCAAATTTTGAAACAAAAAAATTAAAAACTTATTATTATAGAATCGTGTTAGTAGAGGAATAATAATCATATGGATCTAAATAGATTTAGAAACGTATGCAGAAACTCAGCTTTATGTTAACTAAAGTCACAAAAACTGAACCTAAAATCTTCTCATCTTCACATCCAGCAGCTGCTGACGTTCCAGCTGAGCTGCAGAAACTTCACGCGTCTCAGAACCTCACAGGAAGCTCAGGAAATGAAAATGTCTGCTGGAAAATGTTCATGGAGTTCTGATGAAGGAGCAGAAAGAACCGACTAGAACATCCAGAACTTTGTTGTCTTCTGCTTCAGAAACGGAAAGGAAAGCTAAACTTCCACTGTAGGTGGAGGTGGAGATGGTGGTGTAGGTGCTGTGGATGTGTAGGAGCAGGTTCAGGTGGAGGTGAAGGTGGAGGTGTAGGTGCAGATGGAGGAGCAGAGTCTCTTTGTTGCTGCTGGTCTGACGTAGATCAACAATCAGATTCTTCTCACAGAAACATTTCAGTTACTGATTTCCCACGACCTTCATACCAACGGAGAGAGAAAATACACACGCATACATGCAAACACACACATGAACACATGAAAACGCACGCATATGCATGCACACATGGATGCACACACAGCACATGTACAAACAAACACACACAAACCCTCAAAGACACACTAACACACTTTTAGCTCCATTTCCTGCAACTGCAGAGCCTAAAATATCTGAGCGCCCAGAGGGTTTGGAGGGTTTTCAGCTGGATGGATGTGTTCATGTGTGCAGAAACACACAACCCGCCTTCTGGACGTTCATGTGTGCGTGCATGAACGTCTGTGCACGTGTGCGTTCAAACGGCAGGCGGAGGTAAAGCTGCACGTCTGCAGCAGAGCTGCACAGAGGAAGACCACCCCAAAGCTGCAGAAGACCTCTGCTTTCCACACACTCGGCTCCGTTTCCTTGGCGACCAGCTGAAGGAGGACAGAACGGCGTGGAGACGTTTCCAGGAAGTACTAAAAGCTGCATCATCATTTGGACTCTTTGTTCCCTCCAGCCGCTCCTTACAGGCACCTCTGAGGGATGTTTGAGGGAACGCATGAACTAAAGCTGAAGACCCTCAAACTTCTCTAAACACTAAAAAATATGACTGAGAAAAGTTATTTGATCAAAGCTAAACAAAAAAAAAAAACTGCTGCAACAACAGTGAGAACAGAGTTTGGAACGACGAACTGCTAAAACCGATATTTAGAAGAATTTGGTCTGTTTAGGATTAATAAAGCCTGACATTTGTAAAAAAGTTAAATTAAAATTAAATTTTTCCGGTGAAATCTGTTAATAATTCTCCAAATTATGAAGCCAAGCAGAAGACTGACCTTTGACCTCATGGAAGTGTGAGTGTGATGTCATCACCTCTCAGCGGCTAAATGATGGAAACGTAAAGATTTAACTCCTTACAAAACCAAAAACTGTTTCAGTTTATGGAAACTTTTCTGTTTTTAAAAACAAAAATCCAAACTTGTTTTTAAAAAGATTACTTTTTGAGGAAATCGATGTTTGAACCCTAAACTGGTGGAGACCATAGATGACTCGCCCAAAGGCCCAATGGCTGTTGTTGCCCCCCCCCTCCCCCCAAAGCCAAAAACATCTGGGGAATCTCACCAGCAACCTCCACGATGTCTCCAGGAACGATGTCGCGGGCTCGGATCCTCTGGACGCTCTTCCTGTCCTGCCGGTACACTTTCCCCATCTCAGGCTCGTACTCCTTCAAAGCCTCAATGGCGTTTTCTGCGTTCCGCTCCTGAGGACCAAACATCAGTTTGGTTCTGTAAAGGCTGTGAACTGTGTGGGTGCTGAGGGGGCTCCTTACCTGCCACACCCCCACGATGGCGTTAGCGATGAGGATGAGGAGGATGACGAAGGGTTCAACGAAGGCTGTGATGGTGCCTTCACCTTCTTCAAACCACGCCAGCGTCTACAGAGCAGAGAACATTGGGTCAGGGTCAGAGGTCGGGGGGGGGGGTACGCTGGTTCTGATCCGCTGGATTCCTCACAAAGGAGATGCAGGCGGCCAGCAGCAGAATCCGGACCAGCAGGTCCTCGAACTGCTCCAGGATCAGCTCCCACAGAGACTTTCCTGCATGGGGAGGGAAACCAGCCACAGCTCAGAACCCCCCACAACCGTTTCACTGCTTATTATGAAAAAAAAAAGCATCCTTCATGTCATCAAAGAACAAACGTTCTGACAGGAAACGGGGATCAGATGTTCTAACAAAATAAAAGCCTGAACCTAAACATGCATTTAGTGACGTCAGAAACGTTTTGCTCTTTTCTACAATCAGACGAGGACTGACCTTCTTCTGCTGGAAGCTCTGGAGAGAAAACGACAAGCAAAGGAGAAAAAAGAGAGATTATTGCACGATTGTGAGCAAATTCAACACAGAAACCTGTCAAAATAACCGCTTGGTTTACCCAAACCCCACATCCGTACAGACAAACGGCCGTTGGATTGAAATAGAAACGCTACCGTTGGGCCCCCATTGGTCCCGGTTCTTCTTCAGCTGCTCACAGCTCAGACCTGTGGATTCGTTCACGCCGAAGAAGCACAACACCTCCTCCACGGTTTTGGTGTGAGCGTTGTCCATCCCTGTGGAGAAGAGCATGCTTTTAGACTGAAAGTCCCTCACTTCCTGTCCCGTGGTGAAATGTGAGGTTGAGCAGATGTTCTCCAACAGGTCCAGCATCAGCTGATGCTCCTGGAGGTCAACCGCTGTCATGGAAAGTTCAGTGGATGTTCAGTGGGGGGAGGGGGTGGGGGGTTCTTTTCTTTTTTTGGGGGGGGATGTTTAGTAAAAATAAGAATAAAAACATTGCCAAATGTTTTTACTCTAGCGTGTCGATTAAAAAAACAATTGATTTATTTTATCAAGAAGAAAGAGGGGTGAGGCGTTCAAAGACGCTGGGAAATGTGCCGTTTGATCGGTCTTAAACAGGTAAAGGCGCAGATCGCACCTGTGCGTGATCACACCTGTAACTGCGCATGTCAGTCTCTGCATTACTGCATCCAAATCCCACAGACTCCCGTCATCATCCACGCCCGTTCCATCCCCGTTAACGACTAGAACGGTTCTGTTCTCGGCTGGACGTGGGTCCGGGCTCCACGGAACCCGAACCGCACACAGTAACCGGGTTACACAATCAGAGCTAGCGGTTAGCCCGGGACGAGGGGGGCGGGCGGGGAGCTAACGCTAATCCTCCGGGATGAACGGGCCACCTACCGGAGATCGGTGTCCGTCCGTCGGGTCCGCTCGTTGTCAGGAAGGCGGGTTGAATCACAGCAGCATCGGTTTCAGACCCGATTCCTCCCGAAGATGCGACGGACGTTTTCCGCAGAGCCTCTCCGTTAAATCCCGTTAGTTTATAGTTAGTAATAAAAAAGATAAACTAACAAACGTGACTCCTCTGCGTCCAAGAAACCTGAAGCGCGTTCTTCCCGAAAAAAAGAGTCTTTTAAGGCAAAGGTTTTCCTCTCAGCGCTTATTCATGCTGTTTTATTACAGTTCATCCTGTCAGCTGCGCGCGCGGTCAGCGTGAAATCCACCGACGCCAAACACAACTTCCGGTCATGTCAAAATAAAAGCATCCGCAAATGAGACGATAAAGGAAAATAATACCTTCGTTCTCCCTCTCTTGAGGGCTCAATGATCCATGTTGGTAGTCCTGTAAACGACGTTTTCTTAATTATTGAGCATTAATTTACATGAAAGGTGTTTTATTCTAAAGGGCGGGGAATTAGTGGCGTGGGGACCTAAAAACGGTCAGGAAGCTTCGTCCTGTTACGTAGTTTGAATGTATTTTTGCGTTTTTGAGCACATTCAAATGACCGGACTAAGATGCCAGAGAACTTCTTAGGGATTTTTATTGAAAAATGGTCTGAAGCTGCTCAGTAGCAGACACGATTAGCGCAGACTGAATTGACCAATGAGAGGACACGGAATGTAAACTCCGCGTGCGAAGCCCCGCCTATAAAGCATCACTAGGCTCCTTTTGGGGGTTGGAGCCCGCCTCTGGCCAGTCAGCGCGTTCAGTTGTTCGAGTGACAGCCAATCAGTGTCCGAGGTGAGAGCGTGACGCATTGGGGAGCCAATCAGAGAGCTCTGGAGGCGGGACTTAGAGGAAACATGGAAATGTTGCAGAATAAATAAATGACACAGCGTTCCTACTGATAAATATACCATATAAACAATGTTATTCACTTTTTTGGGTTAGGATTTTACTAATTGATATTTTTTCTGAGCATCATAAAATATAACTATTCAGAATGCAGTAAGTGGCAGTAAAGAGCTTTTGGTCCATTTCCACAGACTTGATACTAAAATAGACGGACCCATAAAAAAAAAAAAAAGAAATTTGGGTCGGCTATAAAAAGTCTAAAAGTGTGTCAGTGAGTGGAGCCCGTGGACGCCATCACGCGGCGCTTGGATCTGTGTCTTATTGCCCCCTCCAGATTCTAATACCAAACATTCAGCAGGTGAGATTACCTGAAGCCCCCCCCCAATCCAACAACATAGGCAGCCAGAGAATCAGCAGAACCTGTTTATTAAAAACAGAACCGGTCCATAAAAACAGAACCAGTCTATAAAAACAGAACCGGTCCATAGAAACAGAACCGGTCCATAAAAACAGAACGTGTTGTGATGCAGAAACATGATCATAATGATGATGAACGGCGTAAAAAGGTGGAACTTTGCAGGTTTTGGCTCCTCCTCCTCCAGACTCACAAAGGATAATCGCTCCACAGGCTGAAAATAAAAGAGATGAAGAGTCAGAGTTTTTAAAGAAGTTAAAAATCTGTGTCTGAGATTAAAGAGTTTTAGTTCTAAATCATCCCTGATGTCAGAGTTTTTAGTGCATCATCAGTGTTTTTATAGAAAATCTGCATTATTTGAACGTGGACAAGCCGGATTTCAACATTTAGAAGCCTTTTCTTTATCTCATCTTCAGGAGCCGCTGCGGTTCTGCCAGGACTCCTGTTACCTGGGCTCCTGTGACCCGGACTCCTGTGACCCAGACTCCTGTGACCCGGACTCCTGTGACCCGGACTCCTGTGACCCGGACTCCTGTGACCCGCCTGCAGACGTGCTGGCTGTGACAGTAGGACAGTGTGTGTTTTCAGGACGTCTCACCTCAGGCTGTACTCGGGGTCGGCGGGGGCTTTCAGCAGCAGCTCCCTGATCTCCTCGGGGGGGTCCAGGCCGTGCAGCTCTGCTCTCTCCCACCTCTGCAGACGACTGATCCCTGAAAACGGAGAAGGAAAGCTGCACTCCTCCCTCCAAGAGGAGATGCTCCCCCAAAAGTGTCTCTTTTCTTCCCATTGCAGGTCAAATGTCAGGAAAGTAGGTTTAATTATTTAACATGAAAGCATTACTGTGATCTAAAGAGGCTGGATTGAAGTCCTGCAGACACGTTTAGATCTGCTTCAGTCAGACCCCCCCCCCCCCCCCGGCCCTGCCCCAGCTGCAAACTGCAGCCGTGCCCCCCCATCTGCTTCCATACCTGTGCACGGCCCAAATCTCAAATCCAAGTCGAAGTCTCTGAGCTTCTGCAGCGCCTCCTGCTGGACGGTGTCTGCAACATTTTCTGCAAAAGCAGAAAACTGATTTCAAACCAAAAAGTCCTGTAAGGGAGAATTTATTTTCTAATGTCTCTTTAGATTCTATTTCTATGTCATTTAAGGTTTGTCTCTTCAATACTCGTCTGTTGTTGTACTCAGAGAAACAGAACATGTTTTTACAGCCCTCTGACGGTGGAGGAGACACTTTTCATTGGACTCTTGACCTCCTGTGACCTTTCTGTGACCCTGGGTGACCTTTCTGTGACCTCCAGTAACCTTTCACAAATGCTCTGTGCAACTCTCCTCATCAGAGACACTTTTGGTGTGCTATTAAAGGCACAACCGCCCACGCTGCGCTCGTGCACGCCGCGCTCGTGCACGCCGCGCTCGTGCACG
The DNA here is from genome assembly GCA_037389245.1 of Oryzias sinensis. Lineage (NCBI taxonomy): Eukaryota > Metazoa > Chordata > Actinopteri > Beloniformes > Adrianichthyidae > Oryzias > Oryzias sinensis. Next base: position 36,651,974 of record CM074490.1, read on the forward strand.
CCGCGCTCGTGCACGCCGCGCGGCTCGTGCACGCCGCGCGGCTCGTGCACGCCGCGCTCGTGCATGCCGCGCGGCTCGTGCACGCCGCGCTCGTGCATGCCGCGCGGCTCGTGCACGCCGCGGACATCAGTGGACACCTGTAGGATCCCCACCTGTCCGAGGGGGGGGCGGCGTGGGGCTCTTCTCCTGCTTCCTTTCTCTCTTCTTTTTCTTCACCACCTTGAAGGAGTCAGTGATGAGTCCCCGCTTGGTTGTCATGGTGACCGACTGTACGGATGATGCAGCTGCAGACAGAGACGATGACAGCGCGCTGCAAGTTACTCTACCTGTAACAGATTACTCGTTCATTTGAGAGTAATGCTTCATCTCACAGAATTATTGCACAATAAGTTTCTTTATGATTCCTCCAGAAGCAGGACAGAACAGTCTACAGCAGGCATGTCCAAAGTCCGGACCGAGCGCCATATGCAGCCCATTCTACAGGCTCCTGTCATTAAATCAATAAAAAACCTTCAGAACTTTCTAAGGTTGCTTCTGAGCCAAACGAGGAGATTTATTGTTTCTGAGATCTAAACCAAAATGATTTGAACTTCTGAATAACTAAGATTCATGTGACTTATGTTGGAAAGTTTGCCGTTTAATAGTCAATCGGTTGTAACATTTCACAGAAACTCAGATTTAATGTTGACCAAAGTTTTTCCAGACCGACTTTTTCATCTCTGGTCTTCAAATATAAACATTCATAAACATTCACAGCCATTTAGGTAAAACATATTTAGATCTGTTCTCTGTGAAGACATGGAAATACTCCATCAATAGTTCATTTGCATTTATTATAGTATGACTGCAGAGAATGCAGGCTAAATCTGGCTCCTCTTCACAAAGGTTGGACCCTCTGGGTCTAAAGTGATTTAAATTGTTCTCCTTTTAGAGTTAACAGGTTAAAGTTAGTCAGAAAAACACAAAAATGAAGATAAATTAACTATAAACATGCAGTCATCTGTATTTTCTTCTAGGATCCAGTTCATCTTTGTGATCCTGCTGCTCTGAACGACATTTTAAAATGTTGCTATGGAGGGAAACTCAGTAGGTGATGTTCGTTGAACCAAACAAATTTATTTAATTCAGGAATTTCTTATTTTAATCAAAGATAAAATCAAACAAACAGAAATTCCTGAGGATTTAAAGTTTGATGGAGTCTGTCTGCTTATGCATGAGGACTTATTACATCGTCATACATTTATTATAAGGTTTTCGTAAAAGTTTTTCTAATAAAACAAGTTTGACTTTTTTAAAAAGCGTAATATAGTCTGAAGCCACGCCCCTTTACCTGCTCGAGCCTTTATCACAGCTTTACGGACAGTCTAAACACGTAATTACACCTAAACCGCAGTTATCTATGAAACATTATTCAGACCGTAATGTCCTAAATATATTTCATTTTAAAAACTAAATGTTTTTTTATGATTAAATCTGCAGGAAAATAATCTGCTTTCACTTTGTTTTGACTAAACACGGTACTACTGCGCCTGCGCCAACAGAGTGCTCAGAAAAACGAACAAATACGAAATGGACTCACCTGATTCTGGAGAACAAAAAGATTCCCGTGAATATTTATTCCTCTTTAACAGATTTGCAGAAAGCAGCAGGGCGGAGGACCAAAACAATGACGGTCACGGCGCGCGCTCTTCTTCGTGTTTCTGACCGGCAGGAGCGCCGCGCGCCTCTGCTGCCCCCTGCCGGCGACTGACGTGAACAGCAGTTTACCCCCACACACGCAAATGGTCATGGAATGATGCAAGAATGAAACGAAATGACATGAAAAGAACCAATAAAAACATACCAGGAGTTATTATCTAAATAAAATCTTATCTGGAGTTTTTAAAGATACATTTTTCTTCCTCGTAGACATGTTACAGTCCTCAGAAACTGTTTGAAAGCTGCAAAGTCTGCCTTTAGACGGTTGCAGTTTTGCAGTTTAGTAAAAATGACTTTTATTGAATTTTTGGGTGTGGTGCAAAGCTTATCCGGTTTTGTGGAGCACTTTGAAATGCCTCTGCAGGTCAAAGATGACAGAGATGCACTTAAACAATAATATGCCATTAGAACATGCACTCACACTTAAAAAACAACCAAGTCTGGCAAAAAGCAGCAGAACTTATCTCAAACCTCAATCCCTCCATCAGTGATCAGAAGACACGCCGTCTTCCTGTAGAGGCCCATTAACTTACAGACCCAGGAGGAAGCTGCAGCGGCGTGATCTCTGCGGTCTGCTCTTCAGTAAAAGACCCTTCAGCGAAGGCGGTGGGAATGTGGCTGGAGGTCAACCCCTAATGATGGCTGCCTGGAAGGACGCCGCCGGGGGGACCGCCGCTGGTTTCCTCTTTCTCTACTTCTCTGGTCCTAAATGTCTAAATCAATAAAAAGCAGTTTGATTGGTTCTCCTCTGATGTGTCTGTCCATTAATCTCCCATTTTCCATGTCAGAACGCTTCCATGTGATCCGCCTGGATGTGCGTTTGTGTTTCTGGGTTTGTGTGCGTGTAGTGATGCAAGCCTCGACACGGTGAGGACAGTTTGACAACAACATGTCATTAAAAGAAACTCGTATTTGGAGGTAAAGGCTCAGAGAGGACGGCTCCCATTGGAATCCCTGATGTGGCTGTGAAATGTCAGACTCGGAGAACATCAGCTGCTGCTGCTGCTGCTGCTGCTGCTGCTGCTGCTGCTGCTGCTTCCTCATGTAGTCGCTGGGGGATCTGAACATGGGTTTTACTTTATTGGAATTAGTGAACAGTAAAATATTCTACAAGCCCTACGTTCACACTGCAGGGCTTAATGCTCAATTTGGATTTTTTGAAAAAATTCGATTTTTTGCAAGAGTGTTCACATTTCCTAGTAAATCCAAACTTTTGTGATCTCCAATGTGACCGTGACACGACCCAAAGGAGACCCGCATGTGCAGAAGAGTCCTCAACGGTGAACGACGTCACTCGTTTGTTGAAGTGGCTAACGTTAGCAATGGATGTCAACAGCGGAGCTCTTTTTGCTTTAATACATTTATTTTCACAATTACAATCTTCTCATTTAAGGAGGCATTGGAGCCAGGGTCGTCTGGACCCACTGTTGTTGAATGGGGATGTGTGTGTGCTGGGGCCGTGCGCGCGTGTGTGTGTGTGGATGTGCGCGCGTGTCTGTGGATGTGTAAGAATAGAAGAAGAGCACGTGCAGCGAGGTGGGAATGAGGGGGGCAGTGGGGGCGCATTCATGTTGTGTGTTATGGAGGAAGGAGAACCGTAATAAAAGAATAAATAAATACCTTTGACTCTTTATTAACCCGTTTTGGAGAATGTCAGGGTCTGAACGGGGAAGTGAACCCTGGAGGAGGATCCGCCTTCGGCCCTGGAGAAGCCGGTCTCCCCCGCGCTTCTGACCACGGTCAGAAAGGGAACAAAGTCATCGCGGGGAAGGTTCAACGCCACGCTTGGCCATTTCGCTGGAAATCTTTTCAAAAACCGTCCGGTTGCGATGAGAGCCCTGGAGTTTGGCCTGAATAGAGCGATCACCCCAAATATGAATCCAATCGGTGACCTCACTTCCCTTCCACTGACTGGTCTCAGCAGCATCGTCCGCCATGGTTGATGTTTACGTTCTCGTTCCCGCCTATTTCAATGCAGAATCATGACGTTTGTAGCGTGTCGATGACGTACGGGTCGGATTCATGTGGCCTGGCCGTTCAGACGGAGGTCGCAATTGAAAAGATCAGAACAGGACGGCAAACCCACGTGACCTGGGTCGCATAGGGGCAAAAAAAGGGGAATTGGGTCGTCTCAGCTTGCAGTGTGAACGTAGCCTTAGGTGGTCTCAAGGGCGCAGCCCCCCCAATCACGTTTCTAAATCCTCCTGAAGCATGGACAGAGGTCTCATTCCTTTCAGAAACACATTAAGGATGTGGACGTGTTGCATCCGTGCACCGGCTCATCCCCAGGCTAGACCAGAATTCCAGTTCCTGCGTCCGGACCACTGGTGATCGCGCGTTGCTGCGTACGTTTTAAAGTCCGGTGGCGAGCTCTGCGCACAAACCGGCGTTCATTGGTGGCGCGCTGACGGTTCAACTGGTTCAACTTTTTCACGCCGAACGCAGCGACGCAGCTCTGTGACCAATCAAGGACTCGGATTTAGTGACGTGTGGATGGCGTCCGCTTCCAAACATGGGAGTACGAAGCGTTGCAAACAGGATCATGAAGGAGACGTTAACAACTGCAACCGTAATAATGTGATACCGAGACGGACATTCATGGGAACAGAGCCGTGAAAACCAAACGTCTGATTCACGGGATTTGCAGCGTTGACTTAGCGCACAGAGCCTCTTCCTGTTGTAGAAGGCAGACGAGCGCCAATAAACAGTAAATACTAAACAGAGGAAGAATCTTCTCCCTGCTGCTTCCTGCATGTCTGCCGCTGGTCCGGTTGAACAACACCGGCTGGATGAGCGTTCAGATAAGGTTCCTGCTGTGGTGGTTATTATAATCATTTCAAATCACAAAAAAACAAAAAAGACGCGTTGACAACTTCAAATTAGCATAGACGACTTTCTATGAAGTCGTGGACTAATCGCCCTGAGCATTACTTCCTCCTGCAGTTCCTTCACCTGGCCTCTAGAGGGCGTGATGTTTGCAGAAGTGCATTCAAAGACAAACTGGTGACTTTGGTCTTTTTGTTCTTTGGTAGTTTGTTTCTGACATGTTCTGGTGGCGTTTTTCTGACGGTGGAGGACGATTTACAGAAAACTGGATCTACGTTTCTGTATATTTCTGTATTCAAATCGGTGTAGATCAGGAGAAGAAGAAAAAATGTTGTAAGAAAAAAATCATATTTGTGACGTAGAAAATTCCAGGTGGGCCACAAACTCCGTGCTCCGAGCTCTTAGGGATGGAGAGGGGAAGAGGGGCGGGGTTGCTCCACACCAACATTCAGAGGTGAAATTCTGATGAACTCCTGCCGCTCTACAGAAACTATGACACCGGTTTTTGGATTTTGGGTTAAAATTCTATTTTTAAGACCCGGGAAGGCTTTGATGATGGATCAAAAGATGAATGGAGAGGAACTTTCAGGTGGTGGGGGTTAGGGATGGAAGCCCCAGAGTATTTTAACTGTTTTATGGGTTTTGTGTTCCCTTGTGAGGTTTTGAATTCTATATTTGAGCTCATTGTTTTCATGTTTCTCTTTCTTTATTCTAGTCTCTTCCAACATTTTTTAACTCCTTCTGCAGTTTTTCATTAATTTTAACTATTTTAACTATTCAAATTTTCAGCTCTTTCAGCTTTTTCTAGCTATGACTTTTGATCCTTCAAATCCTTGAACTTTTCAGATATTCCAGGTTTTTCTGCCTCCTTTGAAACACATGGGGATCCTTGGTGCAGAAGCTCGCGGGTTCGATACTCGGCTCTGGCATTTTCCACAAACACATCTACTTATTTTTATTGTGCTGTTTTCACTTTATTTATGGTCAACTTTGATCATTTCTTTCTTTATTTACAGAACAGACCTAAAGTCTGGACGCACCGTCCCATTCAAATAAATGAGAAGGTGCGTCCAAACTTTTGGACAATTATGACCCTTTAAGTTTAATTATTATTCAGCTATATAGCGTTCAACCCTGTATTTTCTTCTGGTTTATTGTAGCTCCTTCTAGTTTTATAAGGATGTCAGTTATTTAAAGATAATTAGCTAATAAGTATTAAAGCCAAACTGACCAACAGACTCTGTGAGGAGGTGGAACTGCAAAGAATCATCAACAGCTCTGATGCACGCATGACGCCGTTTCTGTCTCAGCTTCTGGCTGTGGAGCAGCTTGAAGCTGAACCAAAACCAGCTTTGAGGGTCCCACTGATCCAGCATTAGAACTAGAGCGACCCCAGAGGAATGATCCCATCGGCTCGGTTATGCAGCCGTCTGTCCCGTTCAGACCGGATCCTCTGAGCTTCAGCCCAGAAGACTCTCCGTCTTTTACATCTGATCTGATTCCCGTCCTGCTGAGGGTTTCCAAGGCAACAGGATGTTGAAGCTGAGAAGATATTTGTGAAGATGAGAAGATAAGAAAATGAGTTTTAATGCATCCAAACTCAGTCATTAAGTAAAGTAACTGAGTGAGGAACAGCAGGAAGGTTTCAGGATGAAGATGGGATTGTTTTCCATAACCAGTGCTCCACTCTGACCTGACAGCTGGAGGAAACCTTTGGGAATCATTTACACACCAGTGCGTGGTCAAAGCTGCAGCGGAGCGGATTGACAGGCGGAAAGCGCTGGCGTGTCCTGCAGGCTCGTCCTGGGACCGTGGTCAGCGCTCGCCACAGCGGCTTCCTCTTCCCCTCAGCTGCTAATGGAAGAGCAGACAAAAGACTTCAATTCATCGTCATTCCCTTCATCTCCATGACGCGTCTTTTCCACTCTGACTTTGGTCCTCGTCGGGTTACATTCTCTCCTCGTCTGCAGGAAGAAGACAAAGACGTTTGACGTCTTCCTGGGTTCTCCTCCACCAGCGGTCCGTTATCGACCCGTCTTAAGTGACTGAGACTTAATGGAGGCAGTCAGTCAGTCTCAATAGCACCATAAGTGAGTTAGCGGGTAACACTACCTGCTGGAGATGGTTTGATGGTGGAATTAGGACGATCACAGAGAGCTTTGGGCTTCCAGCAGCTTTTTACACAAATAATCTTCCACTCTGTGGTCCGGCTCCTCTGTGGTGGATGCGGTTGATGTCATGAGACGATCTTCATCCAGCTCCATTCTGCCAGCTGTTCACCAGCGGTTGTCCTCAAATATTCAGAGAAAACGTTGGACTGTTTAACCCTTAAATATTCATTGATATTCTCCATGAGGCGTAATGGAACCGGAGCATTCACAGCAGATCCGTGCCGCGCCAGAGTCCTCAGAACTGTGATGGGAACGGTACGGCATGGTTCCCATCTGTGTCAGAGCACGGTTAAGACACGGTTAACTGTGCTCTGACACAGTTTAGTACGATGTCAGAGCACAGAATGAAACAGTCATAGCAGATCTGTACCGCTTCACGGTTCTCTGAATCACAGTTAAGACACGGATAAGAACCGTGCTCTGACATGGTTGAGAACCGTGCCGGGTCACGGATCCGTGCCGCTCCACGGTTCTCTGAACCGTCATCTGGAACGCCTCTGTAAGCCGACCTCAACAAAAGAACAGGCAGACGGCTGGATCCAAATACAGCGGGATTTTTAGCGCAGCAAAAAGTTCACAAAGCTAAATCCAGGTCAAGCAGGGGTCAATAAGGAGCATGTGAGTGTCAGAGAGGAACCTGGAGGGGTCAGGATCCAGACGAGAGTCGGGGCAGGCGGCAGGCAAACAGAGTCAGAACAGGATCAGGAACCAGAAGATCAGATCCGGATACGACGCTCGGTACTGAGGGCAGAGTGGCACAAATACTACTTCACATAATACTATTTCACGCTGTGATGACCCCTGGAGGGGAAAAGGAACCACTCTGTAATGACTGATGGGTTAGAAACAACTAAATAAACTTTTTTCTGTTCTTTGCTTTATGCTTTATCAGAAATAAACAGAAAGTGGAGGTGGTGGTGGGGGTGTGGGGGTGGGGTTAAGCAGCCGTTTAATTGAACTCATTTTTCATAATTGGGGGATTTTTGAACAAAACTTTTACTTCACCATTTTTTGAAACAACAGAGTGGCGTCCAGGCAACATGGCCGACCCTCCTCCGCCCCCCCGGTTGATGTCAGAGATGGACGGTCCAGGTAAACTACGTCTGTGGGAACGACAGGTGTCTACTCTAAAACCATCAGAGGAGGAGGTTTTTCATCGGTTCTTTGGCGCTCATTCTTCTGGAAACCTTCATCATCAGGATCCTGCCGACATCTTCCTCAGGTCAGTCTGAGTTTGCAGAATCCAGAAGAGGATGTAAAGACCCTGAAAGGTTGAAGAGGGGGGTCTGGGTTTGGTACTTCCCATCGCAGCAGACCTTGGTGGTTTGACCCAAATCTGCTTTTACTCTGAAAGCTGCTGGCAGCAGGAGGGAGGGGCGCTGCGGGGGCTTTTAGATGCTGGACGGAGACCCGAGTCAGAGGAGAGCTGTCCGTCTGCCGGCCGGTCTGCCTCCATGATGTCAGAAGAGGGACGGACGGAGGGAATCTGCTGAAGACTCGCCCAGCAGTTTGGACCTCAAACATCAGAGGAGGCAGCCTGTCCCCGTTTGGTTCCCCCCTCCAGGATTTTTAAAACCCTTTCAGACGCCACAGGACAACATTTTGGGATTCTGCAGAAATGTGGTCCTGCATCAAAAACTTCTTCACCTACGAAACCACAAAGTCTGTGGTGGTGAAGAGCTGGACCATCGGCATCATCAACCGGGTCGTCCAGCTGCTCATCATCACCTACTTCATCGGGTGAGTGTGGCCCCACCTGTGGGGGGTGGGGGGTCATTTCCAGGACGGTCAGGTGGGGGTCTTTACTGCAGACCCTGGTGATGCAGAACTTCTGCTGCGTCGAGGACGTCAACGTCTTTGTGTTCCTCTGAGGTTCAGGATGAACTCAGAGAGGAAACATTCAGGAGTCGCCTTCAAATCCAATCAACCTTTATTTATAAAGCGCTTTTCATCAAGAGGAGTCAAACGTTTAAATGCTGAAGAAAAAATGGAACAAACCTATTTCTATTCAAGTCAGTCTGGGGATGTTGGTTAGAAAATCTCCAAACCTTCTTCTGTTTGTCCTCTGCAGAACATCAGAGCCGTTCAGCAGAATCCAAACATTCTGGATTTGAGTGAATTTATTATTTTATGACGTTACTCGTACAAAAACGTCTCTTTTCAGGCGCGTCTGAAAGAAATTTGAGTTTTAGACAAAACTGCTGCTGTGTTTGCTTTATTAGGCAGAAATGATGTACTTTTAGACTAAAATGAAGGATCAAAAACAGCAAAATGTTACTGGATTAAAAATATATAACAGCAACACGGATTCAGAACAAAATATATCAAGTTTTGCTCTTCAAATATTGTCCAGGAGGGAACAAAACACTGTTTCTTACATAAAAAAAAACTTGACACCAGATCTGATTGGTCTTTATGTTTTTCTTTACATCCTTTTACCTTTTATTCTTCAATTCTTTACTAATCATCCTAAGTTTAAGGATATATCTCCCTTTTCTTGTCTTTGGTGGCAAAAACCAAAGAGCAAGCGCTTAACGCTGACAGCAGACGCTGAGCTTTGGGAGGAGCAGCAACGCTGATTTATGCAACACAAACAGGAAACTGACATCTGCACAAATCACACAACAGACAACAGAATAATGTTTGGTAATCGACTTTTTCTGCTTTGAAGATGATTTGAGCTGTTTAGTTTTCTACCAAATCACAGTTTGAGTTCTTTTGAGGATAAACAAGTAGCTGTGTGATCACGTTACACTTGGTGTGGCTCCTTTTTGAAGTAATGAAAGTAAATGCAAGATTGATTTATAATTATTCCTCCAAACTTCTATGCAATAGAAAACATTTGGTAAATGAAAGCACAGTAAAGAGCTGCAGAGAAGCAGAGAAGCTCCTGGACAGCTTAGCTTGCAGATGTCTGTCACGTCGTTTCACTTTAGTTTCTCATCAATTAGAACCCCAAGAAATTTATTTTCATGAATTATTTAGAGTTTCACCCCATTTATGTTTAATATTTACATTTCTTTCATAATAGTTACCGAACAGCTTAAAACTACAATAAGATGTTTGTTAAAATTAAGAAGTTAGTTTTGTCTCATAAGATATTTCTGCTCCAAACGAGAATAAATACAGAAAACATTTTTACTGCCGGTCCACTGAAACAAGCGGACAACTCTCCCTAAAAACTCCAACAGAAAGGAGTTTCTCTCAGGGATGTCAATTCATCGCGTGAATTCATTGCAGCCATTTTTTTATGGCATTCTTCTCATTTTTGGTTGGACGGTTGCTTCCATGAAGTCCATCCATGCCTGATGATGATGAAGAGTCTCTTCCCGCTCAAACAACGGCCATTTATGAAAAATATAGATATTAAATCAGTTATTGGAACTCCTGCTTTATTTCTAAGTTGAAATGGTTTTTGACACAAAGCGTCGTCATGGTGACGGCAACAACGCCTGCAGTGACCTTGCTTCTCTCTCGCTCTTTTCTCTTTGAGGAAAGTGATCGTCATAAGAAAATTGACAGAGCGTCATTTCAGGGAGCTGGTCTTTTCCATCATGTTTTGTCCAGACGATGAAGCAAAAGTTTGTTTAAATAAAACAAAGTCCACAGTCTGAGGAGTTCAATTCTCCTCATTTCCACCTTCTAACATTCTCTGCTTTCTTTTCTGCTTCATCCAAGTCTCCAAAAAGATCAAATTCACCAAACAGGAAGCTATAAAATGACTAATGTCTTCTCCTGTTGTTGTGATAAACTGTGGAATAAAGTATGTCAGCATAAGAAATAAGAAAAGTGTTCCTACTCTTTTTATAAATGTTCTTAATTAGAGCACTCTGGACTTTTAACCTAAGGTTGAAAAAAGCTTCATATAGCATCTTTTCTGCCACAATGTCACTAATTTAATTAAAAAAGAGGATTTTAACAGCAATTACTAGTTTAATAATCATTACGATTAAAAATAGATCAATTAGATTTGTTAATTTTGAGTTAGCCAAACTTCCTGTTGTGTTTTTATGGAGTAAAAAGTCTAAGTAGGCGGGTTCTGCGGTCCATGTTCTACGTTCAGAACCATCTACTTCCCTGAGATTTCCTTTAACGACGGGACAGAAAATCTTTTTGAAGGAGATTGAGAATAAAAGCCCAGTGTGACCTTCTCTCCATGTCTGTGTGCGTCTCAGGTGGGTGTTTCTCTGTGAGAAAGCCTACCAGATAATAGACACGGCCATCGAGTCCTCAGTGATGACCAAGGTCAAAGGTTTCGGAGTCCACAACGGCCAGGTCATGGACGTGGCCGACTACGTCACCCCCACACAGGTACTGGAGGTTCTGATCTGCCTTCACAGGATGTTGTTCAGGCCTGAGGCATGGTTGTGTTTGCAGGGAGCGTCTGTGTTCTGCATCATCACCAAGACCATCACCACAGAGAACCAAGTCCAGGGACTCTGTCCAGAGGTCAGCCACCGCCACACGCCACCTTCAGCAACAGCCTCACTTTCAGTCCACTTCCAGCCTCAAGCTGAGCTGTCATCAAACCTTCAGTTTAACCATTGACTGGATGTGAGATCTATGAGTGACCCCGCCCCCCTGGCGTTCCAAACAGGAAGTGGCTCCAAGAGGCGAAAATCCATAGATGTCTATAGAGAATGAAACAGCTGTTACTCCGTCATTCTATTGGTCAGAATAAACATTCTGGATCTGATTCCTTTTTCTTGAAATGATAATCCTATATTTTTTATATTGTAAAACTGACCAATCAGAGGCTTCAATAGAAGTAGGCGGAGCCTGTTGCCCCCCACTTCCAATGTTCAAAAAATGTGATTGACAGATTTCATTTAGCCTGCTTTCACGTGGATTGGGGCGTGGTCATCCAACGAGCTCCTTCCTGATTGGTGTGAATGGTTGCCATAGAAACAAAGACTCGGACCAATCACTGCTTACTGACTGTATGTCGTTGGTTAGAGCTGGAATGATGTCACATTTGCTCTGTCCAGTTCTTACATGCAGTAAATGGTTTTAACGTACGAGGGGGGCGGGAACACGGTCACCGAAATTCACCTAAAGATAACTGACGTTTTTACCAGAATAAAATCTGTCAGCTTCTCAGTTCTTAACATGTAAATATGATTGACAGCTGTAGAGAAGGTTTGAGGGGTTCAGATGCTCAAAGCTCCAGACGTGATGAAAAGGAAAAACAGATTTCACTCATGATCTCATTCTTGGCTTTTGTTTGTCCCAGAGTGAGAAAAGGTGGATCTGTAACAACGACAGCGACTGTAACCCACAAAGGAACAAGCCCGGAGATTACGGTAAAACTGCCCCCCGCCTGTCCTCTGGCCTCATCTTCACACGGTCAGACGGTCAGGTGTGTTTGTCTGTCGCCACGCAGGAATCCTCACGGGCAGATGCGTCTCCTTCAACAACACCAACAACACCTGCGAGATCAAAGGCTGGTGTCCTGCAGAGATCGACACAGTAAAAATGTGAGGAACCGGTGCTGCTCATCCGGCCCTTTTGGGGCGAACTCCTCACGATGAGCGGACACCAGCAGTTTAGATAAAGCTGCCACAGAACAGAAGCAGGACGGTCATGATGTGCTCCACTCTGTGATCTTGTCTCCTCAGAACACCAATGATGGAGGTGGAGAACTTCACCATCTTCATCAAGAACAGCATCCGTTTCCCAAAGTTTAACTACACCAAGTACGACGGTCTTCACGAGCCAGAACCGGACGCCTGTGCTGCTGTCAGTCACGACTCCTGACCTGTGTTTGGTCCTTCGCAGGGGAAACTTTCTACCCTCCATCAACCAGACCTACATCAAAAAGTGTAACTTTGATAAGGTGAACAACACCTACTGCCCCATCTTCAGAGTGAGAGATGTGGTCCACTACGCCAACCAGGACTTCAGAAAACTGGCAGACAAGGTACAAAACAGTTCATTTTAAAAGACATAGCTCCTCCTCAAGTCCACGACGCAATCGTACAAGTTTCTCCAAATCCAACCAATTCCGACACAGTGACCTCCTCCAATCACCGCAGCGTTGTTCAAAAACCTCTCTGTTTGAACAAACTCTGTCATCAAAGCGTCTTCACCAATCAGGTTTAGAGGTTCAAACTCCTTTAGTCTAACCCATCAGAGGTCCTCACTTTCTTGTGCCGTCATGTTTGTGTTCCAACACAATCCCAGCTGAAGATCAGGCTTGGTTTACAAATGTTCTTCAAATAGGTGGAGCCGAACAGTTCAACACACCCCAACTCATCCTATATGGACGCAGGTTTAACTTCCTGAGGCCGTTCTCTGGGGAATCTGGAGTGGGTTGCGTCGGGGAGGGTTTGACGGCTCCAGATCAGATGTTGAGTTAACTGGCTCTTTGTCTTCCAGGGAGGGGTGATTGGGATAAAAATCAGCTGGATGTGCGACCTGGACAAGTCAGACGAGCACTGCAAACCTTCCTACTCTTTCAATCGGCTGGACACCATGTCGCAGAAGAACGAAGTCTCACCTGGATACAACTTCAGGTATCCACAGTGCTTCCACAGAACACAATCACATCATGCAGCACCACCAGACCTCTGAGATGCATACTTTAACCAGGGTTATGAGGCTCTGCCGCTCCTTTAAACAATCATAATCATTGTATTTTTTGGTGGTTAGCATGCTTCCCTCACAGCAAGGCCTGGTTCAAATCCCAGCAGGGACCCTTCTGTGTGGAGTTTACATGTTCTCCTTGCGTATGTGTGAATTTGCTCCAGCTTCCTCAAAGACATGTTTCATAGGTTCATTGAAGAGCGGCTGGGTAGCTGGGTTTAGCGGCTGGGTAGCTCGGTTGGTAGGGTGGGAAGCTACCATGCAGGAAACCAGTGTTTGATTCCCGGAGGGGAATAAGCAATGGTACTGGGGGCAATTACCATATCAATAGCGAGCAATTAACATCACCCAGTGAAGGTCCTTAGGCAAGACCCTTAGGCAAGACCCTTAGGCCCTTAGTTTGGTCCTTAGGCTACCGCCTCCCGAGCGCGTCCTTAGGCTACCGCCTCCCGAGCGCGGCTTGGCTGCAGCTCACCGTTCCCCAAGGGGATGGATCAAATGCGGAGAAAGAATTTCCCTTCGTGGGATAAATACAGTGTAATTTTTTTTCTTTTTCTATGGTGTGAACATGAATGTGTGCGTGGTTGTGTGACACTTGTCCAGGGTGTACTCCGTCTATCTGGGATAGGCTCCAGTAACCATGTGACCCCAGAAAGATTCATGGATGGATGGATGCCCTTACATCTTTGTCTTTATACATATCTAATGCAATTATGAATGATGGATAGATCATTTATACATACATTTATATACAAATGTTTATATTAAAAAGTTTCCAACATTGTTTATTTTTTATGTACAAAGTGTCTCTTGATTTTGCAGGTTTGCCAAATACTATAAGATGGAGAATGGAACTGACTATCGCACTCTGATCAAAGCCTACGCCATCAGGTTTGATGTGATCGTCAATGGAAACGTGAGTCCATATTTTCACAGATATTTGGGTCATGAGAGGAAGGGTTTTGTTGTGCATCTGAACTGTTCAGAGGCTGTAGATGTTGGTCACTGGTCTTCCTTTGCAGGCAGGGAAGTTCAACATGATCCCCACCCTCATCAACATGGTGGCCGCCTTCACATCAGTGGGAGTGGTGAGACTTACTGCTGTTCTTTGTCATGTGATTTTATAATAATCAATCAATTACAAACGTGTACCACTGGTTGTGACTGAGGGACCCAATTAGGTCATGATATTATTATAAATGATACTATAGTTGTAACATGCAACTACAAGGGGGCACAATCGGGGTCAGCGGAGACCCGGGGAACAACGACCATCACCGGTGCTGTTGGTTAGGATGACCAAGGACAGGGATGGAAATGTAAAGAAGGGTTCCACGAGTGTGATAGAAAGACGGAAGGAGAACTTTGAAGAACTGACAGAGAAGAATGTTTGAGTTGTTCAGGATGTGGATGAGAGCTGGAGGACAGCGGCCTTGAGATGTTCTGTAAGGATTTCCAGGTGTAGGTGGGACTACACCAAGGATCAGCTTTGAGTTCCTTCTTGTTTCCATAGTGATGGATCGACAGACTGACAGATGAGGTCAGACAGGAACCTCTGTGGAGCATGATGTTTGCAGATGACACCATGATCTGTAGTGAGAGCAGGAAGCAGATGGAGGAACATCTACAGGGCGGCAGTGGCTCAGGCGGTTGAGCAATGTCTTGTGTCGGTGTGTCTTTGGGCAAGACACACGTGCACAAATGTCCCGTGATTGAACTGGCAGCCACTCCTCTGTCATCACCAAGTATGAATGAGGAGTGAGTGAATAATGGACACATTGAAAGCGCTTTGAGCGTCTGGAAAAGCAGAGATAAACCTAATCCATTATTATTATCTAGAGAAGTGGAGGTTGAATCAGGAAAGGAGAGGAATGAAGGTCAGCTGCAGCAGACAGAATCTATGTGTAAATGAGAGGAACAGTGAGGCTACAGGGAGCAGAGATGAAGATGCTGAGGTTCTCTTTGGGATCAGCATGGATCCATCAGAGGAACAGATCATGACAGATGTTCTGGAGATCCATGCAGGGAAGCAGATGGAGATGTTTGGAGTTGTTGGAACCAGGATGATGGTAGTGAAAGAATGGTGAGGTTGGAGCTGACAGAACAGAGAGGAAGAACAAAGAGGAGGGTCATGGATGAAGGAGGACATGAGGCTGGTTGGTGTGAACAAGGACCATGGTGAGGGTAAGATGACGGAGAAAGATGATTTGCTGTGACACCTAAAGGGAGGAGCCAAATGACAAAAGAGTAGAAGTTGTAAACACGGTAACTCTGCTATGAGGTAAAGATGATCTCAAACTTGTTTAAACATCCTGAACACAGGACTTTTGGGATTTCTGAGTCACAGAAGGTTGAACATCATCTTTTCTTGTCTTGGTTCTGCAGGGAACGGTTCTGTGCGACATCATTCTGCTGAACTTCCTGAAGGGGGCAGAGCAGTATAAGGCCAAGAAATTTGAAGAGGTAAAATGTCAAGTTTCTATAAAACAAGAAAAAAACCAACAATCACAACAATTATTTTTGATACATATACATCCCAGCAATCCATTGAAGCTGTGTGGTTTTGTTTCTGTCTTCACTGTATTTCAATCAACAAATGAAATGAATCAAATACACGAGGAATAAGGAACGATTGAACGAACAGCTGAACGCAGTGATAACTTCATTCTTCATCCGGCGGTCCTTACAGGTGGATACGGCTGTCTGTGGGGGAGAAATGGTCAAACCTGAACGAGGCTCAGGTGACCCCAGTAAAAATGAAGATCGTGACCCCTCAGTGAGCCCGTAGAGGGAACATGTTCATGCAGGCATACCGGCATGCTGCGGGTGACAGGTCATAGTGGTCATAGTGGTCATAGTGTCGTACAGCTTATGTCATATTTTCACCCCCCCCAAATCCTGTGCAAGGAGCCAGTCAGTGCTGTGCACGTGATACGTGCACGCTCCTCGCTGCAGGCTGTAGAAATGAGGAAATCAGACAATCAGAGTGTAGTTTGTGTGGACGTGTGCACGTATGGATCACGTGCACACCCCGCGCGTGAAGCATTTGTGTGGCCTAAGGACATCGTCTGACGGCATCACCTGTGCGTCATAATGGCGTCTGACTTCCTCTATCCTCAGGAATACTGGAGATACACTTACCACACGCAGCACCTGTAAGGGTCACCCCCCCGTACAGGTCACCGACCCCCCCCCCTCAGGTACAGGTGCATGAGACTGAGGTTTTAGATCTGGTAAAAACATGGAAACGGCCTTGACGTCTCCATGGTGATTCATGAACCTTCACAGGTGTCTGCATCTTCTGCGCTCGCCTTCGTTGTGATGCGTCACCTTTCATTGAAGGGAGGAGGAAACTCCTCTAAGGTCTGGAAGGAGCAGATGGAAGTCTGAGTCTGCAGGGATTCTGGCATCATCCATGCTTGGTTGAAGTTGCTTGGATGTTTTCGTGCATTTGGTCCACCTGGTTGTGTGTTTATAGGACAAAATAATAGAAATATATTCCTGGATTGTGGGAACAGTGTTGATTCTGTACTCAGTGAGATTGGAAAAGGAGTCAGGATCTGGTGGATCTGGCGGATCTGCCGGATCTGCTGGATCTGCATCCTGGGTGTCAGAACCTCTGGCCCTGTTTGCATTCTCAGTTCTTAAGGTAGAAATGGATCAGTGCCTCCCAGCTTTGCTTCCAGAGTCGGTCCAGCTGTGTGGTGGAGGTCCTTCCATGAAGGGAACGGCCCCCTAAAAACCCTCTTTCCATCTGACTCTCTGACCCTCAGGTGTCCGACAGCCCGGAGTTTGAGAACGACAGCATGTACCTCTCCCAGATGTCCCTCAGACAAAAGTCCAGTCCTCTGAAGTCCAGCGACTCCGGAGCGTTTTCTCTGGGACGCTACAGCTGAATCCATGGAAACGTAGCTGATGCCTGAAGTTTGGTCCAGCAGAGACGTCCCGGACGTCCTGCAACCAAACTTCCAGCATTTTGTTATTTGTGATTGAAGGCATCGCTGCAGCTCAGAGCATCGGGACGGAAGCATGACGGACGCTGCATGGTGACAGTTTGGGTGTCAGTGAAATCCCTTTAAGAAAGTTTACAGAAACATGACAGAACCGGTTCTTTTTAGTGGTTTTCCTTTCCAATTTTTTAGTTCTTTATTTCTCTATTGGAACCGTCTGGAACTCTGAGCATAAATGTTTGATCCAGCGCAGCAGAAACGGCGGATTTGATTTGAATAATGTAAATAATGTTGTTTGTCCTCCAAGATGAAACGTTTGTAAAGTTTTTTTTATGTCGATGCCTTTACTTGATTGTTTTTAATATTGATCTGCTTCATTTATTTAACAGGAAAAGATTAAAATCTAAACGCGCCTGACCAAACAGAAAACAGTCCTTCAGCAAGTAGTGACAGACACTGAACAGGTTCAGGTCCAGTTGTCCTCGAACATCGTTCTCATCAGGATCCACACTCAGAGTTATGAGACTTTTTGTGCTTTGGATCCGTTCAGAACCACCTTTTGGATGTTTGGATGATCCGACCGGAACCTTAAACAAAGATTAAATGAAAGATAATTGACATCATTCCTGGATGGTGTTTTTCCCCTTAAAAAGGATTCTCTGACTGAAACCATAACCGCCTCCACACCATCCAGCCCCCACCACACTGTTTTCAGGGAGGTGGGGGCTTGATCTGATGAGTTCAGGTCTCAATGTGCTTCCCCTTTCACGACCCCGAAGGTCCAGATCTCCTCTGATGGTTTGCTGAGCTTACATTTTAGTTTTTATGACCCCATTTAGCCGTTCAGACTGAAGCATTCATCCACAGATATGTAGCATGAATTTAAGCCAACTGTCTCATACTCCATGATTAGTAAATGTATTCAGAACAAACATATTAACCGGATTAAAGGGGTTAAAGAAGAGAATTTAAAATATGCTAAATACCATTTCCTGATCTTTTTGAAATGAAAATGTGATGAGAAAATAAAAAGAAATAAAAGGAAAAGTGTTTCTTTTTGTTACGCCTGCAGAATTCTCTGTTTGACTTTATTCTTTGCAGCTTTCCTGATGAAGGAATTCACTGGAAGTCTTCATCCAATCAGATTAGAAAGAATTTCCAAGAAAAGTGACACAGAAATTGATTTTTGCCTTTAGTTCTAAAGAAAAAAACCCAAAAATATTCAGTAAAATCATATTTATAATGAGAAAAAACCTTAATTCTGTTTATTTGAGCAGAACAGACTCAGTATTCAGACGGAAATCATGAAATGGAGTATTTTTGAATATTCATGTTTTATCTTGTACAAGGAATTCTGTCTTTATAAATGACATTATGGATTAATATCATTGATTTATAATCATTATTTTTTGTGTTGGTGCTTTTACTGCTTTGAGGTTCAGTTTGTTTTGTGTTTGTAGCACATAAATTAGTTTTTGGTGCTTTAATTCGTTAGAGTAAGATCTTGATCATAATTTAATGTCATATTTCACAGACTTCATCACCGTACTTTAAAGTTGTAAGAAATATATGAAAAATATTGAAGAAATAATGAAGGAAGTCTTAATATAAAATGACGGTTATCAGATTCTAACAGCCAGAGTTTGGAAGTTTCAAATCTTTATTTTGTTGAGGTTTAAACCTTCTGAAGTTTTTGTTTTCGCTGAACTTCAGACACGAGTGGATTTCAGACCAGAAAGATTCCAGGATGAGTCTTTGAGATTCAGACTCATGAAGCCATTTGATGATTCGTTTGGGTTTTCTTTCCCAAAGACCTCTAGGATCCAGCTGCGATAAGAATCTGGAAACCAAAGGGAACTGACTTTCTGACTCCTATAAATGTGCATAAGTATTTATTGAAAAGCTGATCCATCCACACCTGATGCAGCTCGGCTCAAAAACACGCTGAGTCGGGGATTCTCCTGCAGGAGAATTTGGTGCAAACCAAAGCTCACAAATGTATTAAACATAAAGTTTAGCCTCCAATACAAAAGAGGTTTACATAAATAAAAACCTCATGCGTCTGAAGCTACATAATTATTGTATCAGTAACTTCTGTTCACCACTAGAGGGCCTCAGCTCTGATCAGCAACCGATGGACAACAGAAGAAAAAAAGGAACTTCTTTTTGCCCATCTGGACCAGAATCATCACAGCACATCACTCCTGCCATCTGTGAAGAAGAAGAAGACGACAACAGATGAAATCGTTCATCAGTGTCTGCGATGAAGGTCACAGTTGGAGGTCAGAGGGTGGGCTGGGCTGTTCAACAGATCTCAGCAGAGGTTTTGTTTGTTTGATGGCCACATATCACTGATTGGATCAAAAATTGGAGAAAATTTTGAGCTCTTTCTTTGACAGATGCCATGACTCAACCTCAAGACCAGGTGACCTGAATGAAGGAGAACCTTTACCAACAGTGGAGCAGATAGGAGCTCAGACCTGAGGCCTCCACTGACCTCAGAGTGTCCAACTTGTAGTGTGGACTCTCCACCAGGTTGGACAGCTGCTTCACTGCTGAGTCCTGCAGGTTGTTGTCCCTCAGGTCCAGTTCTCTCAGGTGGGACGTCGGGTTGGACTTCAGAGCTGAGAGCAGAGCGGAGCAGCTGGTCTTGGAGAGCCTGCAGCTCTTCAACCTGAATCCGGGATGGAGGCTTTGATGTTCGGCTCAGCGATGAAGTTCATTGTGAAAGAAGGAGGATCTGCTTACTTCAGGGCATCCAGGCTGCAGGGGGGAGCCTCCAGCAGACTGCACAGCTCCTTCACTCCTGCGTCGTGGAGATCGTTGTTGCTCAGGTCCAGGTGTGTCAGGCAGGAGGGGCGGGGCTTCAGCGCTGCAGCCAGAGCGGCACAGCTGACCTCTGACAATCTGCACATCTGCAACCTGCAGATCCACAGACAGCAGCGTTTCAAACCGGTTCTCTCAGGTTCTCTGTTCTTCAGCTCTGTGGCGTCGTGGAAAAGTGTCCACCCTGAGAATGGGAGGTGGGTTCTGATCCAGTCCGGTCAAAGGACTGTACCTGTTTGTCACTCAGCATAAGTGACTGGACGGGTTAGACCACAGCGCGTGAATGCACCCAAAGGGATGGGTCAAATGCAGAAAACAAATTTTGGACTTCATGAAG
The DNA here is from genome assembly GCA_037389245.1 of Oryzias sinensis. Classification (NCBI taxonomy): domain Eukaryota; kingdom Metazoa; phylum Chordata; class Actinopteri; order Beloniformes; family Adrianichthyidae; genus Oryzias; species Oryzias sinensis. The sequence goes on from CM074490.1 coordinate 36,672,367, forward strand.
AAGCTTCTTCAACGAGAAACACTGACGTTTAAACCGATAAACAGAGGCTGCATGTAAACCGCGTGACATCCCTGCCGACCCACCTCAGAGTCCTCAGGCTGCAGTGTGGACTCTCCAGAAGACCACACAGATCCTTCACGCCTGAATCCTGCAGCACGTTGAAGCTCAGGTCCAGTTCTACCAGAGAAGAACTGGACTTCAGAGCCGAGCTAAGAGCGGCACAGCTGGCGGCCGACAAACTGCAGTGCTCCAGCCTGGACACAAAAGGCATCATCAGAACTTCTCTGAGTCACCGCATCTTTGGTCCAAACTAACAAGAACCCACACTCAGGATGTGTTTGCCAACAAGCAAAAATGACATCAAATGTGGTTCTGATTGTGTTCTGCACACAAACAAATTGAACTGGAAAACCCCGGAGACATTAAACGCACCTGAAAGTCTTCAGTTTGAGATGTGGACCCTCCAGAAAACCGCACAGAAGCTCCACTCCTGAATCCTGCAGCTCGTTGTTCCAGCTCAGGTCCAGATGGGTCAGATGGGACGGGTTCGCCTTGAGGGCTGAAGCCAGAGCAGCGCAGCCGACGCCTGACAGGCCGCAGTCCTTCAGCCTGAGGAGGCATTCAAACATCTCAGCAAACTTTACAGAATAAAGTTAAAGCTGTTAAGTTCCAAGAAAAAAAGAAACCCGAAATGTGTGAATTTGAGAAAAATAACAGAATTTAACATCAAAATGATATTTCTCTCATAGAAGAAAGATCATTTTTATCAGATGACTGTGCAGCTTCCTATGAGATTTTAAGTGGAAGGAGCTCCTACTTTGTCCAAAGCCTGCTGGGTTTTTATGCTGTGACATGTGGGACGTTTGCTTGTGGAGCAGAGGAAAGACGATTCCTGCCTTATTCCAGGCTCCAAACAACCAAAAATAAAGATTCTCTGATCCCCACTGGACCTTTGGTTTGTCAGACGTTCAGGGAAGCTAATCGTGAGCTGCTTTCTTAAATCAGAGTTCTGAGTTAGAGTTACGGCTAGTGTTGGGATTACGGTTAGTGTTAAGGTTACGGTAATGTTACGGTAAGGGTTAGGGTTAGGGTAAGGGTTAAATCATGGGTGGCAGTCCCAACACCTTCAAATCACCAACTGAAAATGGAGAGCTGACCTCAGGTTCTTCAATCTGCTTTGTGGGCTCTCCAAAAATCCACACAGCTGCTTCAGTCCTGAATCCTGCACCTCATTATAACTCAGGTCCAGGTCTATCAGACGTGATGGGTTGGAGGTCAGAGCCGGACCCAGAACAGAACAGCTGACGGCGGACAGTTTGCAGTTTTCCAACCTGAAGAAAACATGTCGAAGATACAATAGATGTTCCTGCTTTGAAAGACTGAAATACATCACAGCCTAAAGAAAAGAATGTTTCTGCGTAAATATTTCATGTTTAGGTCGTGTGACATCAGACTTCCTCTTTAAGAAAGCAGGACTCAAACACTCAAGTTGGAATCTAATGAAACGTCATGATCTGACCCCAAAGCCTTCAGGTTGCATTCTGGGCTCTGCAGGAAACCACACAGATGCTTCATCCCTGAATCCTGGAGCCTGGTGTCTTTCAAGTCCAGTTCAGTCAGATGAGACGGGTTGGACTTCAGAGCAGCAACCAAAGCAGAACTGCTGACCTCTGACAACCTGCAGCCTCTGAGCCTGAAACCAGGAGAAAATGGAGCCGTCTGAATTTCTGTAACATGTACAACTGGTCACTGGTGGAGCCATTAAATACAGTTAAGATGACCTGACTTTAGTGGAATGATCAAATCTGATTGTTTCCAATCACATCCAGTTAAATCAAACACCATCCAACACAATCAAATCCATTCACGTCCAATTGTAATAAATCAAAATAATTAAAAAATGCAATCAAATAATATCCATCACACCCAGTCATATTTTATCAAAATAAATCACATTCAATCAGTTCCAACCTAATCCAATCAAAACAGGGAAAATAGATCAGATCTTTCTTTCAGGTCTTCTAAATACGAAGAGGACATCTGACCTGAGCGCCTTCAGTTTACAGTCAGGACTTGCAAGAAGACCACACAACTGCTTTACTGCTGGGTCCTGCAGGTCGTTGCTGCTCAGGTCCAGTTCTGTCAGGTGGGATGGTTTGGATTTCAGAGCTGAGAGCAGAGCGGAGCAGCTGACCACTGACAGTCTGCAGTCGCTCAGCCTGAGTGACACACGAAGACAGACGTCCAGGTTTCTGTTGGAGGGTTGTACCTTCTGCAGGTTTCACCCCCAGTACACGTGCATCCTACCTCAGAGCCGCCAGTTTACAGTTTGGACTCTCCAGTCCGGCTGACAGATGTTGGACCGCTGGATCCTCCAGGACATTGTTGCTCAGGTCCAGTTCTGCCAGATGGGATGGGTTGGACTTCATGGCTGCTGCCAGAACTTCACAGTGAGTCTCAGAGAGCCCACACCCAGAAAGTCTGTACAGCACAGAGAAATAGATCATCATCTCTGCAGCTTCCATCAGCGAAGCAGAGAGAACCAAAGCTGAGAAGGACTTATTTAACCATCAAAAACATGCACGCCCACAAAACACTAAGAACCACAAACAGGATCTTGACTAATTTTCTTCCTAAGGTAGAAAGAGTTCCTGGTGTGAAACTAAGCTCACCGTGCTGCTCTGCAATTCCTCACAGCTGGGACGAGCCTCAGTCGACCTTCGTTTGACGTGTTGTACGCCCTCAAGTCCAGCACCTCCATGACCTCCCCTGACATCTGCAGCATGTAGGCCAGAGCCGAGCAGTGGATCTCTGAGAGCTTGCTCCTAGAGCTGGTCCCTGATGTCAGGAACTCCTGAATCTCCTGGTAAACTGAGAGATCCTTCATCTCCATCAGGCAGTGGAAGATGTTGATGCTTCTGTCAGGAGACATGTCAGGACCCTTCATCTCCTTCAGAGAGCTGATGACCTTCTGGAGGGTTTGGGGATTTTGTGTTGGAAGACCCAGCAAGCCCAAAAGTCTCTGGTTGGATTCCAACAGGAGGCCGTGAAGAAAGCGAGCAAACAGGTCCAGGTGGCCGCTCTGACTCTGCATGGCTTCCTCCAGGACTCTCCTCAGAAACACGTTCAGAGGTGGAACATGAGGCTTAACTATTTTTTTTATAGTGAATGGATGAGCTGATCCTCCTTGGAAGGCCCCAGTAAAGTCCTCCAGGACCTCCATCTTCTTGTTGGAGTAAGAGTGGAACATGTAGACTGCAGCCAGAAACTCCTGAACACTCAGATGAACAAAGCTGTAGACCGGTTTTTGGAAGATCTCGCACTCTTTTCTGAAGATCTCAGTACAAACTCCAGAGTACACAGAGGCCTCAGTGACGTCCAGACCGCACTGCTCCAGATCTTCCTGGGAGAATATGGTGTTTTGTTTCTTCAGGTGTTCAAATGCCAGCCTCCCCAGCTTCAGGAGAACTTCCTTGTCTTTCTCTGTCAGCTCATTCCTCTGATGGAACTTCTCATTGCCCCTCTTTGACTGGACCATCAGGAAGTGTGAGTACATGTCGGTCAGGGTCTGAGGCAGCTCTACCTTCTTCTTGGTGGTCATCATGTTCTCCAGAACCACAGCAGTGATCCAGCAGAAGATTGGCACTTCACACATGACCCGAAGGGTCTTTGACTTCTTTATGTGGGCGATGATTCTGCTGGACACATCTTCATCTTTGAATCTCTTCCTGAAATACTCCTCCATCTGTGCTTCACGGAAACCTCGCACTTCCGTGACTCTGTCCAAACAGGAAGGAGGGATCTGATTGGCTGCCGCGGTCCGAGAGGTGATCCAGACCAGCGATGAGGGGAGCAGATGTCCTTGGATGAGGTTTGTCAGAAGAACATTGACTGAGGTTTTCTGTGTGACATCAGACATCACATGACTGTTTTTAAAGTCCAGACAAAGTCTGCTTTCGTCCAGACCATCAAAGATGAACAGAAGTTTGGAGACCACCAGCTGCTCGGCTGGGATCTTCGGGAACGTCGGATGGAAACGCTGGATCAGTGTGAGAAGACTGTGCTGCTCGTCAGCGATCAGGTTCAGCTCCCTGAATGACAGAGGGACCACAGCACTGACGTCTGTGTTCTCCACATCTCCAGCCCAGTCCAGGGTGAACCTCTGCACTAAGAAGGTTTTTCCGATTCCAGCAACGCCGCTCGTTAGGACCACTCGGATGGACCCATGGTGGTCATTCAAAGGCGTGAACATCTGGTGGCAGTTGATTGGAGTGTCCTGGTGGGTGTTGGAGCTTTTCTCCAGCTGGTCCTCCTCATTTTGGGCATTGACCTCTTGGGGGAGTCCCTCTGTGATGTACAGCTCGGTGTAGATCTCATGGAAGAAGGTTTCCTTTTCTGCTGTCTCGGTACCTTCAGTGACACTTTGACATCTTCTTCTCAGGTTGGTCTGATGTTCTTTAAAACTTTTTTTCACGCAAAAATCTGATAAAAGCATCAAGAGGGATGAGAGTGAGATGCTGTGTCGATGTTTTTAGGGAAGCTGAAAGATGTCTGGTCTTACTCTCCACATCTGCGGTTGGAACATCCACCTGCAGTCCGGAGCGTTCTTCACCCTCGGAGCAGCACTGTTGGTTGGAGGTGGAGACACCGAGCTCACAGGCTGGAACCTCCAGAACATTTTCATGTGAAGAGAGTTGATCTTCAAAATCCTCACTGCTCACCAACTCTCTGTGAACACAACCCCACAGATGACGTTTCTGTGTCTAAATCTGTGATGCAGTTTCTCCCGTGTCATCTTCTGATGAATTTGTGACAGATCCTCACAAACCCTCTTACTTTGTGTCTGAAGGTTGACGTTCAGAAGCAAAGTTTTCAAAGTGGGCTTTGGACCAGTTGCTCGCGGTAGACAGAAGTCTTGGTTCTCCCTGCTCATGTCTGGAGACACAAAGAGATTGTGTTACTGTAAAGTTCCTCCCCCCCAGGAGCAGCTGCAGGAATGTGAGCTGCTTTCAGGGTGGGGCTGGAATGAGCGGACAGGTTCAACTTTCCACCTCTGTGGAGATGAACTCCACTGTGGGTCAGATCACAGCAATGATTTAACACAGAAACAAATTCCAGTTCTACATCCGGGACAGTTTATTTTGGACCTCCCCTAACCCAACCACCCACACACACACACACACACACACACACACAACCACACACACACACAACCACACAAACACACACCGACACACCTATACACACACGTACACCCAAACACACACCCACACACACACACAACCACACACACACACACACACACACACAACCACACACACACACACACACACACACAACCACACACACACACACAACCACACACACACACACAACCACACACACACACACACACAACCACACACACACACAACCACACACACACACACACACACACACACACACACACACAACCACACACACACACACACACACACACACAACCACACAAACACACACCCACCCACACACACACACACACAACCACACAAACACACACCGACACACCTATACACACACGTACACACAAACACACACCCACACACACGGGCGCGCGCACACACACACAGTTCTTCTTGCAGAAGGACTGAAACGTTTTTCAGACGTTTCTTTGTTTTCTCAAAGTTCTTACTTTGTGTCTGAAGGATCAGAGTCAGATCGGCAGCAAAGATGTTCCTGCGTTGATGTTTCACTCTTCAGCGGCTGACAGCTGGATGCTGCTGACGTAGCTCCCTTCTCCACCTCCACAGAGACGTCCATCTTCCACTGGGAGTTGGAGGTTGAACCAACATCAGACACTGAAGGAGACGAACGTGGACTTTATTTACCAACATCAAAGCACACAAATACACAGCACAGAAACCCAACACACACTCATGTACACACACACAAACACACTCCCTGTTCTTCTCAACAGTCTTTAGCAGCTTAGACTTTGCTGTTTCAGGTTCTCCCAGCAGGAGAATCATAGAACACGAAGCTCCTGAAACTCTCACCTGCTTCCTGCGTCCAAACCCCAGCAGCTTCCCTCTCCGTCTGTCTGGATCGTACCTGTTCTACCGGAACAGAGGTGCTCCTCCTTCCATCACGGTTCATGTCATCGTGTGGGCGTGGCTTAAGCACAGGAGTTTCCACCTGTCCTCCAGCGGCTTCGCTGCGTGTTTTCTGCACTTGGAGGCATCTTGTAGAACCAGTTCCAGCAAACATTTAGAGGAAACGTCTTTCAGATGCTGAACATGATTCACGTGAGTTTCCACAACAAACAGCAGTTTTGCAGGTTTTTTACTGTTTACACACGATTTCTAAAACCGGGTTCCATTTCTCAAAATACAATCACAATTATCTGAAACAGCACACTCAATTTGCAGAATTCCTAGATTGTTTGCAAAAAGACACACTTCAGTCTGAACATACACACATATTTGTGAAAATGCTGTTGGTTTTCCTTCAACCCACACATCATCAGTGATCAGACACTGTTGCAGACAGTCTCACACGGCTGTGAGAACTAAAAAACACAACTGCAGAAAAACACACTTTTAAGAAATAGTTGGTTATTTGTGTGGTTATTGGCAATCCGGGGCTTTATAATGACAAGGAAGAAACCTTGCAATCCGTTTGTGTTGAAATGTTTGTTCAGTTCGACAAATCACTGTGTGTAACGCTTTGCAAAAGGAGTCATGCAGGCGTTGTGTGTAACGTTGTGAAAATCTGTGGTGCTGTTTTGCACCTTGGTGTAGAATTTTGTAAATCATGTGAATTTTTTTATTTTAGAATGTAAACAATTGTAAAAATCTGTAAAGTCAGTAAAAATCTAACATTTAAAAAAAGAACCTCAGCAGTTTTTGAATGTTTGTTTCCAGCGACTCATAAGGGAAGAACTTCAGAACCTGGAGTCTACAGAAGCTTCAGTCAGGAACCCTCACTAGTGTTTCAGTGAAAACCTCACACTAACTGCAGTTGAAGAGCAGATTCCAGTTTTCTGTCAGACATGAAGTGCTTTTACTTTGAAAAGCTCCTGTTTTTATGGATGCGCTTCTGCTTTTCACCCTCTGGGTTCTCGATCACAAACTGACAACTTATGGACTCGCTGATGCTGTTTGCAAACAGATTTGAATCGTTCTGACCTGCAGACGTTAGGCAGTCAGTCTTGGTCTCTGATAAACTCAATACGCAGACAATATTGATCTGTTATTGATCTGACCAGTTCAAGGCATGGATGATGTCACAGATCAGACATGGAACACGTGGTTTGCTGAGGTGAACATGTTTCTAGAAACGGAGTTGGATTTTGATTTGTCGGAAGAAGGACGTTCCTTCTGTCACTTTGGACTCTGAGGTCCAAATGGTGGATGAATGTCATTTTTGTCATTTTCTCTCCGTGAGCTGTGAGGACCTTTAGTGATGCTCTTTGATGCAGCTCAGATCTTTTCCTAAATTCAGAGTTCCTGTTGTTTCTTTGTGTTCAGGGTGCTGGATGTGAGGCGTCCCGGTTTCACCTGCTGCCTCCTGACAGGTGGAGGTGAGCGGGGTCATGTTGTGTCTCTGTTTGTTTTTTGTCCGTTTACACGATGACATCATGAAAGTGCTTTGGAACTGAGGTTTTTAATAAAAATAGTGGATTTGTCATGGTGCCTTTGACAGCTCTCCTCCCCCTCCCCTCTCTGCTCTGTTCCTGATCATCAGCAGCTGTGGACACTCAGCTCATCAGCTCCAGTTTTTCTTAGGGAGATCCAGATCCACCATTCATTGCCAGCTCATTGCTCCTCTTCAGTGCAGTCTGGTCGCCCATGTATCTCGTTCATGTTATACACCTTGCCTTCAGGAATTATCATCCACCGTGTGGATGATACACGGTGTGTCCACGACTGCTGATTAACAGCCTCCACGTCAAGTTCTCCAAGTCCGTTCTCTGCAGAGTCCCTCCAGCCACGCCACAGCCGAGCATCCCTTTCCTCATCGTTCCTCTCTTCCACTGGACTCCACCTCACCAATCTTTGTTGGAATAATAAATCTTCGAACTTACCTTCTCGTTCTCCTGTGCTCCTTCTGGGTTCCAGCGTCTGGGTCTGCCTCATTTACTTTTTGTGACAGGATTAGATTTATCTGTTCTTTTCCAGAAGCTCAAAGTTCTTACATTGTGTCCATTATTCATTCATTCATTCATTCTTGGTGATGGTAGCTACTGTTGTAGCCACAGCTGCCCTCGGGCAGACTGACAGAGGCGTGGCTGCCAGTTGGTGCCTACGGCCGCTCTGACCATCACTGACACATGCATACACCAGTGGAGACACACTGGAGGCAGGGGGGTGAAGTGTCTAGAACAAAGGACAAACGACGGTGGACTGTGGGGAGCGGACTGGCGCTCTGCTGGACCGTCAGAGCCACTGCTGCCCGTGAACCAGGTTCTCCTTCAGATCCACAGCAGCTGAACCGTTCAGACCGGTTCTCTGGAATGCATTCAGGCTGCTCCTGATCAGCTGATTGATGCAAAAGTTGCAGCTTCATCTGAGAATTCATCTGTGGCGCAGGACGGCACCTCAGATCTGTGCAGAACCAACGGAAGAAACCATTCTTCAGAAAATGTTTGTCAGAGAACGCAGCCAGACTTTCATGGTTCATGGGTCATGCAGTAACAGGATCGTGGTCAGAAATACTCTTCTGCGTTTTCAGAAGAAGGGATCAGCAGACCGTCTCAGCTCTGTTGGGTTTTTTTTTTTTATTTGTTTTCCAGAACTGGAAAGTTTAGAACCTTCAGAGTGACTTCCCATCTTCATTCCTCCTGCATGATGTGACGACAGACGTTTCAGTGAGCCTGTTCTGTTGACACAGAGAGATATGGCGAAAGGACTCAGAAAACAAACCTATGAAAACAGATTCCTGGATTTCTGTTCAATCTTGTCTTTTTATCCAAATATTTTACAGAACTCTGGCCACTTGGATGAAAGCGGGGGACTTCCTGGACAGGTCGCCAGTCTGTCTCAGGGCCACAATCACACTCATGCAGTCTCACATTCAGATCCAGAGACAATTTAGAGGAACCGATGAACCTGTGAAGCATGTTTTTGGACGGTGGAAGGAAACAGCAGAAAACCCACACATGCAGGGGGAGAACATGCTATCCTGCTTTAAAATACAGCGGGGAAAATAAGTATTGAACACGTCAACATTGGCAGCATACGGCCAATGAGGTATGTTTATTTCATGTTGGAATCTTTGTGGAGAGCACAAATGTTTTTTTCCGTAATTTGTAAATTACTTGAGTGACGTCAATAAAAGAAATATTCCAAAATAGGTTTTCTACCCCCCCCCCCCCCCTTTGCCTTTGTTCCTCTTTTATGGGACAAAAAAATTCAGGGGTTCAGGGCTTTGCTGAAGCAGCTTTTGTAGTTTGATTACTTTTCGTCTTTGTCACAGTTTTAGTGTCTTTGCTTTTGTGTTCTAGTTGTCTTTTGTTTCTGTCATGTTTTGAGTTCAGTTTCCTGTTTTATTTTGAAGGGCTTCCTGTTGTGTTGTGTTGTTTGGAGTTTTGTCCACCTGTGTCTCGATAGGCTGCAGGACGGCGCCTGAACGTGAAGCTAAACTGTTTGGTTTTCTCTTTTCTTGCAGCCCAGTAACAGTTTCTAGTTTTGTGGGACACAAATCAAACGCATTTCATGTCGTGTTTCATTCTGAGGTTGTAAACGGAATCTCACTCACCATCAAAGTTTTCCTCCACCAACAGCCAAACCAGAGCAATGGACACATCAGCATTTTTCTGTCAGGCTGTTGTCTGTCATGTCTACACAGGACACTCATTCTTACCTCCCTCCCTCTCTCTTCCCCAAACCCTCCTTCAGTGTAGGAAGTGACGTCACATGTCAGAAATGTTTTTTTTTGCTTTGTTCACCTGTCATATTGATTTTGTGTCAAACCTAATCTGAACTTGAGGTCTTGTAACAATATTTTACAGCCTTTTCAATAGAAACTGTTTAGTTGTAGTTTCATGTTTTCTTTATTGGTTAACAGTGACAGCCATGAAAGAATCCATTTCAAATATCTGCTTTTTCTATCAAATATATTTCCAGTTTTCATTCAACTACATAAAGTTAAATAGGAAACGGCCAAGATTTGCTCAATTAAAAAATTAAAAGTAGTTCCTGGAAATAAATATTAGTCAGAATCAATCGTGGAGCATAAAAAGAAATAGGACAGAAGTCCCAAACCATTTACATATTGATTTTTTTGTTGAATACACCTTTTCATGTATGTGCAGCGCTCTATATGTCAAATGAGGGCAGATACTTTAAATCGGTGTTTTCAACCTTTTCTGAGCCATTTGCTTTAGCCTCGACAAAATCCCGCGGCACAATAGCATCAAAAAAATAAAAGCAGAAATTCATGGTCTGTGTTGATCGACTGGTTTTAAATAGTCCTGAAATGCTTTCTATGGTTGTGTCTTAACTGTTCAGGTGAACTCTTCACCGAACAACTGTTTGGTTCCAGCAGAGCCGTCTTGGAATAAGTAGATATAGAGACAAAGTCTAGAGAAGCGACGCTCTTCGGTTTATAGTGTGTGGCTCTGAAAAGAGCCGTTGTGTTGTTGGTGGATCATAAAGGATCTACTTGGTCTTGGCGGGCTTCTCGGTCTTCTTGGGCAGCAGCACCGCCTGGATGTTCAGCAGCACGCCGCGCCTGAGCGATGGTGACTCCGCCCAGCAGCAACATTGGGCTCCTCGTCGTTGCGGACGCGAGCTGCAGGTGACGGGGATGATCTGGTCTTCTTGTTGTCGCGGGCGGCGTTTCCGGCCAGCTGGGGATCTCAGCGGTCGGAAAATGCTCCAGCACAGCAGCCAGGTACACGGGGCTCCGGCTCCCACACGCTCCGCATAGTTGCCTTTGCGCAGCAGTCTGTGGACACGACCCACGGGGAACTGCAGACCGGCGCGGGAGGAGCGGGTCTTCGCCTTGGCTCGGGCTTTTCCGCCGGTCTTTCCGCGTCCAGACATGTTTATTGTTCTTTTTTTACTCGGCGGAGGTGAGAAAATGAGCCACAGAGTCGCTCTGCCTCCTTTAAATGGTCGCGAGCGCGGGTCGGTGACCTGCCAGACCAATCAGAGGACAGACTTCCAGCAGAGCGGCAGGAGAGTCCCGCTCAGCAATCGGCGGTCTTTTGAACGGATCTGGGTCAATCAGCGGCTCTCATTCCGGGCGCGAGGCATCTCGTTGATCACGGGAGAGCGCTGTCAATGAGATCGGATCTGAGAAGCTGCGTCAGTTTCTCGATGGCTTTAAGAGCAGAGACTCGCTGTTGTAACAGTTGATTCTGTAAAGACAGACGAGTCAGTAAAATGGCCAGAACCAAGCAGACCGCCCGTAAATCTACCGGAGGCAAAGCTCCGAGAAGCAGCTGGCCACCAAGGCTGCGCCCGTAAGAGCGCGGCCACCGGAGAGTGAAGAAGCCTCACCGTTACCGTCGGCGTGCGTGGCTCTCCGTGAGATCCGTCGCTACCAGAAATCCACCGAGCTGCTGATCCGCAAGCTGCCCTTCCCAGCGGCCCAGGTGAGAGAAATCGCTCGGAACTTAAGATTAAACACCTGCGCTGAGCTCTGCTGTCACTTGGCTCTGCAGGAGGCCAGCGAGGCTTACCTGGGTGGGGCTCTTCGGACACCAACCTGTGCCATCCACGCCCAGAGGTCACCATCATGCCCAAAGACATCCAGCTGGCCGCTGCATCCGCGAGAGGAAACTTAAACACCCGCAGCTGAAACAACACAACGGCTCTTTTAAAGCCACCAACACATCTATGACATTTCATCGTTCTATTATAAATGTGTTGCATCTTATGATTTTAAGTAGTTTACCTTTTAAATAAACAATCTCCATAAGTTATCTGTAAAAATTAGACATTTGTAACCCAATAAATCGTCATAGTCAGATGTTGGAGCTTCTATTAACCAAATTCATGTTTACTGGAAAACTAACAGCAGATCCCTTCATGCATTCACATTAAACCTCTTTGGTCTTCCTTCCAGACCTCTTGCCTGGCAGCAGCATCTTCTTCTGGACATGTCCATCTTAGTCTATGACTAGCTCCCAAACCTGCTGTTCCTCTGATGTCCTCATTCCTGATTCCATCCACCCGACTATTCCCACAGAGAAGCTCAGTATCTTCAACACATAAGTGTGAAATTCAAAACAATTCAAATGTTTTAGTTTAGCTTTTTTTCAGCTTTTACTAAAATGGTAGATCTGCATTTGGACAATTTATTTGGAATTCACTGATCTCATTATTCCAGGTTGGTTTAGAAAGAATGTAGTGATGCCTTAAAAGTTCCATGTTTATTATGCAATTATTTACATGAAGCTAATTGAGATGACTATTGGAATAGTTGGCTACATCAAATTAAATTGATCTTTTCTCATAGCATAACTCTAGAGATACAATGTCAGCAGGTGCATTGATATTCAAAAACTACACAAGTGATCTATGAATAGCTTTGATGATACCACCTTTTATATCTGTTCTGTTTACAATGCTGTCATTTGATGAGGTATAGAATTAGCTTCCCCCTTGTGGGATCAATAAATTCTGATTTATTCTAAAAAATATTGCATTTTGTAGATTAAGCTCATGTAATCACATAAGCATTAGGTTGCTAAAGTTTTCCGAACTATAAAGTTAATTCAGATTATGGAAAAATTCAGCGTGTAAATTCAATGAGGCTCCCCTTTACCTTCAATAGAGAAATTAAATGTTTTGACTTTGTTCTGAAATCGTAGCAAAGGTTCTGTGAGAACTACAGATCGTGACATGAACGAATATTTCTCATAAAACATTGGCTGATTGTTGGCACTCAGCAAGTGGTTTCAAACATCCACCATAAGGAAATGTTGCAGTTCTAATTAGAATCTCAGCTCTTCAGAGGAGGTGTGTGGCTCTGAAAAGAGCCGTTGGTTTGAGTGGATCACATGGGTCCGTTTACTTGGAGCTGGTGTACTTGGTGACGGCCTTGGTGCCCTCAGACACGGCGTGCTTGGCCAGCTCCCCGGGCAGCAGGAGGCGCACGGCGGTCTGGATCTCCCTGGAGGTGATGGTGGAGCGCTTGTTGTAGTGAGCCAGACGAGACGCCTCGGAGGCGATGCGCTCGAAAGATGTCGTTCACGAACGAGTTCATGATGCTCATGGCCTTGGAGGAGATGCCGGTGTCAGGGTGGACCTGCTTCAAAACCTTGTAGACGTAGATGGCGTAGCTCTCCTTCCTGGTCTTCCTCTTCTTCTTTCCTTTGCCCGGCGGTCTCAGTGACGGCTTTCTTGGAAACCCTTCTTGGGCGCAGACTTGGCGGGTTCAGGCATGATTTCAGCTCAGTGTCTGAACGAAAATGTAATGACCCTGACGACAGAAGCTGAACTTATACAGACCATATGTAAATTATGCTGTGTGGTTCCCCGTTTATGATTGACAGGCCGCTGTGTCATTGCAGGGTTGTCAGGAGTTCTATGTGTTGCTGTAAAATGGGAGGAGAAACGCATTTCTGCAGGAAATTCCTCAAACGTTTGTTAATCAGGTGACTTTACAGTGATCAAAAAGTCATATGAAAATTGTATTTCTGAGGTTTATAACATGGGACTGGAGAATATTTTTAAACCTAAAAATTTAAGGCCAAGGAAACTTCAAATACCGTAAAGTAAAAGATGGTTGGAATTATAAAAATAAATAATTCCAGAAAACATGTTTGGCTTTTCTCATTCAGTAAACTCCCATTCTGTCCAATTTCTGTCAGATGATGAAACTTTTAAACATGTAGGTGAATGGTTAGGACAAAAACTACCGGGAAGGAAAATTAAATTAACAAAATATATAAAATAAAGCCTGTTGGGGCCAAAGAGAGTCATGTTATTGTCCATGGTAATCTAAATTGTGATTTGACTGCTTACAAGAGTATGTTCTGGTATAAAAATTTATATTCCACATTTGTAAAACATGCGAGTATTAAATTACACAAGATTAGTTAAAAATAATTCTGAATTGACCTCAGGACTGTGTTAGTGTGGAGCTGTTAGTACCGATACTTAATGAAATGGGAAGTGGCTGATATAACGTTGCAGGTTTATTTTGCTCGTTTATGACAAAATATATTTTACCTGTATCTGTGTATATATATATATATATATATTCTTGAATTAGGGAAGATACAATAGAAGTGATCGTAGATTCTCTGCTCTAGAGGAAAGTTGGTGGCCCTTAAAAGGGCCTTTTGTTGTCTGCAGGCGGTGGATCAGTGATTTAACCTCCGAATCCGTACAGAGTGCGTCCCTGTCTCTTCAGAGCGTACACCACGTCCATGGCGGTCACAGTCTTCCTCTTGGCGTGCTCGGTGTAGGTGACGGCATCACGGATAACGTTCTCCAGGAAAACCTTCAACCGCCGCGGAGTCTCCTCGTAGATCAGACCGGAGATACGCTTCACTCCACCACGACAGAGCCAGACGGCGGATCGCTGGTTTGGTGATTCCCTGGATGTTATCACGGAGAACCTTACGGTGACGCTTAGCGCCTCCTTTGCCGAGTCCTTTCCCGCCTTTTCCTCTTCCGCTCATATTCAGTTGATTGAGACGAAGTCGCAAGTGGCGCTAGAGTCACTATTCTCTGACATATATCTTTCATCTGAGGACGTGTTAGAAGACAGATGTCCGACTTCTTCTTCTACGTGTTGTTTTGTCTCCTTCCTCCAGGTCCCGATTTTTGGCTCTTGTGCGCCTCCAGGTGGCCAACAGTACAGGACAACATCCATAACAAACTGAAGTCAAGCAAGTCATGTGGGAGCTCTGCTGCTATAATGTAAAACAGTTTAACATGCACTTAAAAAATAAACCTTTGACATATTAAAATCACAAGAAGACAATGATCCACAATTAATTTGAGTAATAAAACCAATTTAACTTTAACCGTTTTATGATTATTTGAATCCTTGGAACTTTGAAAAACTGTAAAGAATATTTACTTGAACATTGTATTTTGCAGTTACTAACAGTAAACTCTCTAAATTCTAATAATTTAAAACATATCCTGATTGGAAATTGACATATTTAAAATGTAGTGTAAGCATTGAAAATATAATTGTCTTTTTTTTTTTTTTTTTAAATCAAAGTGTAATTTTAAACATATATTCTACTTCCACAGCTTCCTTTATATGAGGTTCCATTTGTGCCAATAATCTGTTTTTGTGTCCACTGTCTATGTCTTTAGTCGTCTCACTTTATGCATTGGGACTTAGCAACCCGTTGCTACCTTCGATAGCTCGGTCGTTGGCGCTGTCGATAGCTACTGTAGATTAGCTCTTGTGGTAGCTACGGGTGTTTGCTGCTGTGGTTAGCTACTGTCGTTATTGCTGTCGATAGCTACTGTTAGCTCTGACGTTTCCCGTGTTTTGTCGTTAGATGTTCTAGATTTTTCAAATTTTGCCAAAGTGCGTCAGAAAAGTCGCTGTCACGGCATTTTTTTCCTGTCTCTGCGTATTGCAGAAAGGGTGAGGTGGTGGTGTGTGTGTGTGTGTGTGTGGGGGCATGCATACAGCGCTTGACACCAAAACAAAGTGGCGCATTACACGCCACCATCTGATCTGGAAATGAACTACTTCTATTTACTTAGCCAGAATGGCATAATAAATGAACATTTTACGAAGACTATTTATGAATGTCTTTGTGTTCACAGTCATGAAGCGTGGCTGATTTATTAATAATAAAATTACAAACACATTGGTGTTGATTTAATGTATTTGTTCGAAATAAACTTCCTCAAGTCATTAGTCCATGGCAATATTTATTTTTTGCGCTGAGCGATTCGAGGGCCTTGCAGGAGGCACTAAAATATCTTGATGAATTGCCTTCTCAGAATTTTAGTGAGTCGAGTCACTAATTATGAATATAACAGTCGAAAACTGACTGGTTTCTGAGCTTTCTTTTAATCTATTTATGTGACCAACGGATGGCGCGCTCGGGGCCCGATATAAGGCTCTTATTAGCCCGATCTGATCCCGTTTATCCATCAGATTTGTAACAACATATTTTATAAAGATCAGTCATTTTCAAAATAATTTGAAATAATAGTTTCATCACAAGATTAAATTCAAGCCATACTCTAAGTAACTGCGGGAGCGTGAAACCGTTTATGCGCTACCTTTCATGATGCTGGCGTTTGCAGGATTGTCAATAAAGGTTTTTTTAAGTGTTTTGTTCCGTGATATCCCGAAACAATTCTCGAGCCGTACAAATGACTTCTCTAGCCGAACATTGCAAAATTTGAAATACAACAAGATCTAAGGACGACATGGTGAAGGCGTAGCATCACGACACGCAGCGGTTCTTTAAGGATCTTCCTGGCAGCCACGTGAAGCGACTGCAAGCGACATTAGCGGTTGCTAAGGATCTTCCACAGCGACATGGTGGGAGACGACATGGCAATGCGACACTGCTTAGCGGTTGCTAAGGATCTTCCTGATGCCGTGATTAGGCGACATGGGATAAGGACAATGACAAGATAAGGATTTGAGATAAAGCAAGCATATACATCACAAAGTTAATACAAAGTAATAATCAAAAATTAACTGGGCATGCGAAGATATTACAGCAGTAATACATAGATCATGATAATGTAAAATGAACTAGTTCAATAGTACGATAATGAGCCCAAAGCATAGACAGTGGGCCTTAAAGCGATCAGTGGGCATAGACAATGGACCAAAGACATAACAGTAGACGCAAAAACACATTTTGATATTATTGGCACAAATGGAACCTCATACCTTTATAGCTCGAGTTTGACATTTTCTCTAAACCTCATTCAAAGTTTTAACTGTAAATTCGTGTTTTTAACGACTGATAACCTTTTGGTATTTATTTTTATAAATAAATAAAATTTTATTTATAATTTGCTGTATTTTCTTTATGTTCTAGTGATGAAATAATCCTTTTTTATATGAGGTACCATTTGTGCCAATAATCTGTTTTTGTGTCCACTGTCTATGTCTTTAGTCGTCTCACTTTGTGCGTCCAGGACGCCCGCTTAACCGTTGCTACTGTCGATAGCTCCGGTCGTTAGCTGCTGTCGATAGCTCCGGTCGTTAGCTGCTGTCGATAGCTCCTGTCGTTAGCTGCTGTCGATAGCTGCTGTCGATAGCTCGGTCGTTAGCTGCTTGTCGATAGCTACTGTGGGTGCTTTGGCATCGATGCTACTGTCGTTAGCTACGGTGTTTACTGCTGTTGTTAGCTCAGCGTTTCCCCGTGTTTGTCGTTAGATGTTCTCGTTTTCAAATTTTTGCCAGTCGTCAGAAAAAGTCAGCATATACGGCCGGTAAATTTTTCTGTACTATGCCGTATTGCCAGAAGAATTGGTGGTGGTGTGTGTGTGTGGGGGGGCATGCATACGCTTGACCGCGAAAACAAAGTGGCGCATTACGCACCTTCTGATCTGAAGCGAACTACTTCTATTGGAGAATGATGCATAATAAATGCATAGACATTTCACGAGAACTGTTATGAATGTGCTGTGTTCTGATCACTTGAAAAACGTGGCTGATTTATTAATAATAAATTTACAAACACATTGGTGTTGATTTAATGTATTTGTTCGAAATAAGCCACTCAAGTCATTAGTCCATGGCAATATTTATTTTTGTAGCTGAGCGATTCTGGGGGCCTTACCAGGGGCCTTTAAAATATCTTGATAAGTTACCTTCAAATTTTAGTGGGGTGATCACATAGTTATGAATATAACAGTCGTGACTGTTTTTGAGCTTTCTTTTTAAATATTTATGTGACATGAGATGGTACTGTCAGGACCAGTATAAAGGGAACAAGCAATAGCCCGTCTGATCCTCGTTTATCCATCAGATTTGTAACAACATATTTTGTAAAGATCAGTCATTTTTCAAAATAATTTGAAATAATAGTTTCATCACAAGATTAAATTAAAGCCATACTCTAAATAACTAAAGCAGAGGACGTGAAACCGTTTATCAGCTGCACCCCAGCATCTGGCGGTGCTTGGCGTTTGCAGGATTGTCAATAAGGTTTTTTTTTTTTAAAGTGTTTTTTTTTTTTTCCGACTTTATCTTTTAAGTGTTTTGTTCGTGATGTCTGAGAGCATTTATCGACGTACAAGTGGCTTCTCTAGCCGAACATTGCAAAATTTGAAATACAACAAGATCTGAGACCACGACATGGTAAGAGAAGCGTAGCATACGACACTATGATTGCTAAGGATCTTCCTGACGACGCGTGAGCGACTTTTACCAAGCGACACTGCGGTTGCTAAGGATCTTCCCTGACGACATGGTGAACGACATGGCAATCGACACTAACAGTGATTTGCTGAGATCTTCTGACCTTAGTTAGGCAGCATGGGATAAGGACAATGACAGATAGTTTGCAGGATAAAGCAAGCATATACATCACAAAGTTAATACAAAGTAATGATCAAAGAGAATCATGGGCATGCAGAAGATGTTGGCAGTAATACATAGACATGAACCAAGCAAAATGAACCATTCAATAGACATAGACAATGAGGCCCAGAGCATAGACAGTGGGCGCAAGAAACCGCGATCAGTAGACATAGACAATGGACCAAGACATAACAACGTTGACGCAAAAAACACATTTTTGATATTATTAACAAATGGAGTTCTCCTTATTTTTATCACATTAGAGTTGTACATTTATTTAGTTGTTTGACTGCTGAACCTTTGAATTCATTCGCATTCCTTTTTTCTATAATTTTGATTATGCGCGCATATTAGTTGTCAACCTAATCTCATGAAATCACTGGTTGTTCATGGCTAATAAAGTGAAGCTGGTTCAGTGTTTTCTTGGATCAGAGGAATGAGCTGCTGACAGGAGAAGTGGTGGCTCTTAGAAGAGCCTTTGTTTCTACAGAATTCTGATGTTTCTTCACTTCTTGGCTGCTGTCTTCTTCACTTTGGGCTTGGCTGCCTTCTTAGCAGGAGCTTTCTTGTGGGGCTTTCTTCACCGCCTTCTTAGAATGTGGTGGCCTTCTTAGGGCTCTTAGCTGCTTTCTTGGGCGCTGCTGCGGAGCTATTCACCTTCTTGGGAACTTCTTGGCAGCTGCGGCTTCTTGGCTGCTGCCTTGGGCTTCTTAGCCGCTGCGGGTTTCTTGGCGGCGGGCTTCTTGGCTTTAGGAGCGGCTTTCTTAGCTGCAGGCTTCTTGCTTTCGGTCGTCTTGCTCATCTTGAAGGAGCCGGCAGCGCCGGTGCCCTTGGTGTGGACCAGAGTCCCCTTGGTCAGCAGGCTCTTGATGGCGGTGTTGACGCGGGCTTTGTTCTTGTCCACATCGTAGCCTCCGGCCGCCAGAGCCTTCTTCAGGGCGGCGGCAGACACGCCGCTGCGCTCCTTGGAAGCGGCCACCGCTTTGACGATCAGCTCGCTGACGCTGGGACCGGCCTTCTTCGGCTTGGAAGTCTTCTTCTTGGCGGCTTTGGCCGGAGCGGCGGCGGGAGCTGGAGCTACTTCTGCCATGTTTGTTTTGCTGTCTGGTTTGTCGCTGATCAACGATCCTGACTCAGTTTGAAGAAGTCTGAGCGCTGACGCTGGTCTTAAACACACCATGAGAACCGTGGAGACTCAAGCAGAGGCGGCTCGCGCGCGCGTGCAGGCGGAATGGCGGAACTTGTGTTTTCTTCCTCGAGATAAAAGAGTAAATAATCGGTTTTGGAGCAACACCGAAAACTCCAGATGAAGCAGCCCACAGCAGAAAAGAGTCTCTTCAGTTTCAGCTCATGTCCAGCTCTGAATCTACCGGCAGTTTCCTAATAGAGCCTTCAAAAGTTACCCAAACCTCTGAAAGCTGAGCGCTGCTGAGCGACTTTTGCTACTATTTTATCTCCTTAAATGCTTTTAAATACATTTAAACTTTATGAAATTGATGTTTATAATCGACCAACATATTATATTTATTGTTCAGATTAACGCCAGAACTGTGTTAAATGTTGTTTTGTTTGAAATCAAATCTAATATGCGACAACAAACACACCAACATGGCAGCTGCTGCAGGAATTCATGAGCTCTGATGAAATCATGTCAAACAGAATTTATCTGTATTGATTTAATCTTTTTTTGCCTCTGAGAAGATTTTCGTTCACATTTTAGCTAAAAAAAGTCAGTTCAGATGTGAAGAAATGATGTCAAACTAAAGCTGCCAGATTTATGCAGCTTCTAGAAAATCAAAGTAAATCCCATATTTTGAAGTATTGAGAAAACTTCAGTCGTTTCATAAAACTCCCCCCCAAATAATGAAAATAAAACTGTTTTTTAATGAAAACAGAATTTTTGCCAGAAATCTGAATGATAATACAATTTTATTTTATTTAGCTGTGTGATGAGACCTATGTTATAATATGTTATAATAGTTTTGTTTCTAATGCGTCAGATTTAAATTCTTTTACAAAGCCAGTGTTTGCACCTTAAAAATAATTAAAGAGTTTTTTTATTAAATCCAAAAATATGTTATTCGACCAGTTTTATCATTCTAAATAAAATACTCTTTGTGATAAACAAAACAAAGAAAATTGATTAGAAATAAAAAATAACATCCAACTCTTTCCAAGATCACATTCTCTAATTTATGTTTAATTACCATTTAATTTTGTTCTATCTACTCTTTATTTACTCTTTCAGAATTCATATGTATAATTAATATTATGACTACGTAGTGATTCTATACAAAGTATTTTCTGAATAATTCATTCAGTATATAATTAATTCTGGGTTACAGTTTGGATTCCTATGAAACCAGGATGCTCGTCCAGTTATCATTATTCATTGAATTCATTTGGGTTTATTTGTTCAGACTTTGCTAAATCAATTTTTAGGCTTTTCATTTAATACCCAGCGACATCTGTAGTTTAAAAAGTGGAAAACTGTTTAAATTATTTTTTTTATTGCACTATAGGTAAATGTTTTAATATATTTGTTTAAAAAGCGGCCGTGGTGCAGTGGAAGGGCGGTCGACCTCTGATCTGAAGATCCGACCCATGAGTTGAAGTGTCTTTGGGCAAGACACTGAACCCCACATTGCCTCTGGTGGGAGGTTGGCGCCAGTGTGTGTGTGTGTGTGTGTGTGTGTGTGTGTGTGTGTGTGTGTGTGTGTAGCGCTTTGGGCCTTCAAAGAAGGTAGAAAAGTGCTATGTAAGTATACGCCATTTACCATTGACCAAAATGCACAGATTGATCAACATCATAAATAAGACTTGTTTTTATGCACTTTTTTTAATGTCTGCTTCCAAACATTGAAAATAAATATTTGTTAGTGTCTCTAAATTGCCCTTTTGTGTGAGTGTGTGACTGCTGACCCTGAAAGGGCTTCTGTCGGTTCTGAAGCTGGATGGATTTATGAAAATGATTTGCAGAAACTGTCAAAATGACAACATTAGGAGAGAGGAAGAAGATGTTTTTTTCTCCTAAAATAAGATTCCACTTTGAGATGTCCATGCTCTTATTTTGGAGGAACGGTGCATTTCTTTTTCCTTTTAAAATGAGAATTTGTCTTTGAAACTGAAACAGATGGCAGAATTTTTCAACGTCTTTTTGCTTTTCTGCTCTTGTCGGTTTTCTTTCTGCTCCTCTTCAGACGTTCATCGACAACATGAGAAACTGAAACGTGAAGAATATTTCTGTAAGTTCTGATAATAAACAAATAGGAGCAGCAGAAATCTGTTAATGTGCTGCTCAATAAGTCAGAAGAATCAATAAAAAGTCAGAGTAAGTTTTTCCTAATACCAGATCAATCATTTTCTGTCAGTTTATGCCCCGCCCCCGTTTGAACTTGTCCGGAAAACTCCTGCACGACACAACCCACCTTTATAAATGTTGAAAGGAAACAGTGGCAACACCTGCAGCCGCCTCCACTCCTCCACTCCTCCAACTGATGCTTCCAGCCAAGGTCTGCCTGAGGGTTGGAGCATTCCCTGCTCAGACTCCAAAGCCAAACGGGGTCACAGACTTCAATGCTAATGTCTTGGCCCAAAAAGAGAAAGAAACTATCAACCAAAGTATCCAAATACAATTAAATCTGAAAAAACCACATATCAATTAACAAGATAGAGAAACCCAAATAGTTAACGATCCCGCACGAGCCCAAAATTATGTTACGCCCCCTTCCGAGTCTAGGGGCACCAAGGCGGCATAACATAAAAAGTAAAGGTTTTGGCTTATTAAATTTGACTGTAACAGAAAAAAACAAGTGAATCGTCTCCATAAAATATAACCAAATTTATTTACAAATAAACAACAACCAGCAAGAACTAAAAGTGAAGCAAAAAGGCTTTCAGGGGGAACCCAGGCCAAAATTACAAACAACCCCCCCCCTAAATGAAATATTGTTTCCTCACCCGTACAAAGGAAAAAGGAAAACAAAGACAGACACTAACCTCACAAAAACAGGAGAAAACAAGAACTAAAGAAAATGGCAGTTAACCCCTACAGCTTCACGTAAACAGACGTACTCGCACTTTATTGGACAATACCGTAAATTGTCTTTTCTTTTTATTTGTATTTTATTATATATTTTTTATTTCTCTTGAACAGGCATGAGAGAGTAAGAAACGGAATTTCGATTCATTGTATGTGATGCACAAGTGAAGAATTGACAATAAAGTTGACTTTGACCAGGGGTCGGCAACCCATGGTTTCAGAGCCACGTGTGGCTCTTTCATCCTTCTGTTGTGGCTCCCTGTGACTTTGGAAAATAATGAGTTTTTTATAAAAATTCAAATTTATTTTAGTTCGTTCATTTTTCATGGCAATTCAAAGGCGCTGCTGGCTCCGTGCGAGGCATGTGCCACGTAAAAAACAGCTTCCTTGGTGGGCTCGTGTTTGTCGGGCGAGGGCTGCGGAGCTGATAGCAGGAGGAGACACGCGGGGCGGCTTCAATAAAACTCCGGGTCTGGAGTGATTTTCTGCCGGGGGCTTGGCGTGGCGCGGAACGGGGAGCGGCTTTCTGGTGACGGAGAGTTTGCGCCGGTGTTTTGGACTCGCGAGTGCGGTGATGTGTGTTTCAGAGCAGGGGAGCTCGTTGCGTCGCTCGCGATTGACCGGTCATCTTCGGGGACGTGGGGGAGATTGAAGGGGAAGAGAGTGTTTCTTGAAAATCCACCAGCCAATCAAAATCCTCACCGAAAAGTACGGGTCTTGATTGACATGCAGAATGGCCAATCGGACATACGTGACTGCAGACGCGGGTTTAACTTCACTGAGCGCAGACTCTGTCGAGTTGCTCTCTGCCCCGCTGCACGTCGTTTCCCCGGCAGAGGACCACTCCTACAACCGGAGTTTGTTGGGGTCGCTCTGCGTTTCTCCTCCTGTCAGCTCTGCAGTTCTCGGCCGGTGGATCCGAGCTCATTAGGAAAGCTGCGAGGCTCGCGCTTTGTGTGGAGCCAGCAGCGCCGAATGCCTCATTTTATGCCCCGCTCCCCCCATTGCACCGTTTACAGCAGAGCATGAATACGATGGGCGCTGCTTTCTGTCTTTGTAATAAAACGCCTCATCTGTTAATACAAAAGTATCTTTATGTAATCTCACTGTGTAGTTTTAATCATCAGTACATAAACAATAATGTTGAAATAAACATGTAACTAATAAACATGACGATGGAAAGAAAGAAGTACATTTTTATTGAATCTTTTCTGGACTCTACACTCATGTCCTTGAACATCGATCGCGATCGACGTAATGAGCACCCCTGATATAATATATATATGCATAATATATATAATGATGTCAAAACGGGTTGTGGCTTCGGGTGCTTTTTTTTTCATTGGGGGCGGTCCCAAATGGCTCTTTGAGTAAAAAAGGTTGCCGACCCCTGACTTAGACTTATTCCACTTAATCTTCTCCTTTCACTTTGGGCTTGTCCCATCAGGGGTCGCCACAGCGAATCAGCACCTTTACTGCGGATGATTCGCTTGGTAATCTTGGCAATGTTTTACGCCGGATGCCCTTCCTGACGAAACCCTCTCAAATTAACCGGGCTTGGGACCTGCACAGAAGTAGAGCGTGAGGATGAGGAACAGGGAGCAGCCTGGATTCGAACACTGGTTTCACAGACGGAAGGCGCCACAAACCAGTACGAGCTAAACCGGCTCCCCAATTAATTCCCCTCAAACTATACAAAGAAAAAACAAGAAACAAAATCTAAGGAGATAAATGAGGAACAGCTGTTTCAGAGACTGACATCAATATATAAACAGAAAAAAAAACAAATCCAAATGGGGGCGTGGCTAAGACTTTTTACAGGGAGACCCTTCACACTGCTGCCATCTGGGTCTCCCTGTGCCAGTCCCCAGCCCGGATAAAAGGTTGTGTCATGAAGGGCATCCGGCGTATAAATCTCTGCCAATCCACCCGTGTAAAAATCCGTGTGCAGACTCCTGAAGGGATGTGCTGAAAGTTGAACAACATCCAACACGTGATGTTTGTAACAACCTCCAGCTGCTGCCTTCACTGACAACATCAACAACATCTAGTGGTTATTTAGGAGAATTTAATTCTGCATCAGCAGCAGCTGCTAGAGCCATCAGCCTTCCCCTGTACCAAGTGTGGCAGGGACTGCCATTCCAGAATGGGACTGCACCGCCGTCAGAGTGTATCCTAGAGGGGACACCATAGGGCTGGATCCAGTGCTTTACCAGGGCCTTAACAACAGTTACTGCACGCTGATCATGGGTTGGTACTGCGACAGTAAACTTGGAGAAGACATCAGTCATGATAAGGACATTCTCACGCCGGTCTGATGAGGGCTCCAACACTGGCTCCAACACATCCCAGGCCAGTAAGCCCGACAACGGACCAGCTTGAAGGTTTCCACATCTTGTGATAAAACAGATGGTTGGTGACTCGCATCTATTTCCAGAACAAAAGGCTTGCAGAAATCAGCATATGCAAGAACCGAAGTGAGTTTGTTTTTCAAACATTGAAAAGCCTCCTCACATACGGAACCCCATAATTGCCGAAACCCATTTGTGGGCCGACCACCCTTGCTTGTAGATAGCAATGAGGCCAAGGCATGGAGAGGTGCCGCCATCTTGGCAAAATTCTTTACGAATCTCCTGTAAAAACTTGCAAAGCCTAAAAAGGACTTTAATTCTTTTAAGCAGCTTGGCCTCTTCCATTCTACAACAGCTTTAATTTTGTCGGGATCTGTAGCTACCCCGGCAGCTGAAACCAAATGTCCAAGGTATGCCACTTCAGATTTAAAAAAGGAACACTTATGTAGTCTGACTTTAAGATTGTACTGTTTTAGACGGGAAAACACCAGATCCAGACGTTCTAGATGTTGCTCAAAAGTAGAGGAGAAGATGATTATATCATCCAAATATAACAGAAGGGACTGATACCTCTGATCACCGAATAATCGCTCCATTAATCGCTGAAAGGTCCGTTACACAACCCAAATGACATGCGTGTAAACTCAAATAGACCAAATGGTGTTCAAAAGGCTGTTTTGCAGCGATTCCCCATTGGTCACACTAGTCTGGGTTTAAGGTCTGGACATTTCAATGCTCACTTCCAAATGATTGCCTGAAGCTCTCTTTCATTGTTTCAGTGTGTTGTGAATTTGGACTGGCATTGTTGTATTTTTGTTCAGATGCTAACCTTTTCCTGTGATGTCATGGATCACATGTGTCTGTTTAAGTGCTCATTTCAAACACAATGTTTGCCGTTTCCTGCAGAGATTCTCCTGGAATGCTCTGACTATTGACTGAACCTCTGTTTTGTCCCAGGATGGAGCGGCTTTGGACAGATCTGTGTGTTGCTGGGACCAGCATGTGCTGCAGGGATCTCCATCACCTTGAGGGACAGAGCCTGCTCAGCATTGTTCAACACTTCTTCTGCTGCCACCATGTGTCTACAGGATGACCAGGACACTTTCTGCAGTGGTTGGGATGATCATCTGTCCATCTGATGATCTGTCCATTCAGAACAGAGAGTAGCATGACTCCTCAGCAGCTGTGTTGGGTCGTGTTCGTCATCCCATTCCCCAACCAGAGAACATGAAGGTATATCCACATCTATAGAATAGTTGCTGATGTTGGTTTGTTTGCTCTTTACTGTGTCTTTCTTTCTGTGTCTTGCAAACCTCAGGGTGTGGAGGTTCTGCATACTGAGTGGGAGGAGAGTGGACGTCCTCATCAGGACCATTCAGACAAATCTTTGTGCCAAACTGCCCTCTGACAGATGAACAGACGGACAGGCGATTTACCAGAACTCTTGGAGAAGAATTAACTTATCTAACCCTACAACTACATATATAAAGTCCAGCAGATGAGCTTCATCCAGCCGTGGATGGGGGGTCAATCAGGGGTGCGAGTCGAGCCGGAGACAGGAACCACAGAGTGGTGTAGGAGCAGGAGCAGAGACGAGGTACTCGGTCAGGAACTGGAGCACGGATGAACCAACTGGAGTCTGGAAGCACTCCTACTCCCCAGGAGGGGAAAGAGGAAAAGAGGGACAATACATGAATCACTGCAGCAAACAGAGGCATGGAGAACTAAATGATGAATGATGATCAAGAATAGAGGAGAGGAAGGGTAGAAGTAGAAGAGAAAAGAGGACAGAACCCCAGAGCACCATAGTTACCCCAGCTTCAACTTCTAGCAGCCTTTTAAAACAAATAGTTATTTTTATTAAGTTTAATTTAAACAAATTAACATTAAGTTAAATAATCTCTGAATACTAACTAGTCTGATAATAATCCTGTCCAAAGAGGAATGTTTTCAGTCTAACTTTAAATGTAGAAACTGAGTCTGCCTCTCTTACATGAGCTGGGAGTTTATTCCATAAGACAGGGGCTTGGTGGCTAAACGCTCTACCTCCAACCGTACTTTTACTAATTCTAGGAACCACAACCAGTCCTGCATTTAGTGAGTGAAGTGTTCTGATTGGATGGTAAGGGACTATGAGGTCCTTAATATAGGACGGGGCCATTCCATGTAAGGCCTTATAGGTTAACAGGAGGATCTTGAACTTGATTCTGGAATCAACTGGGAGCCAATGGAGTGAAACTAACACAGGAGTGATGTGATCTCTTCTGCTGGTTCCAGCTAACAATCTAGCTGCTGCGTTCTGAACAAGCTGGAGACTTCTTAAGGAACTCTTAGGACACGCTGCTAACAAGGAGTTACAGTAATCCAGCCTCCACGTAACAAATGCATGGATGAGTTTTTCAGCATCACTCTTAGAAAGTAGATTTCTGATCTTAGCAATATTCCGCAGATGAAAAAAGGCAGTTCTACACGCCTGAGATATGTGAGCCTTAAATGATAAATCCTGGTCAAATAAAACCCCAAGGTTTCTAACTGTGGAATTGGGGGCTATACTTATGCCATCCAGGGAGACTATCTGAGCAGACAGAGCATCTCTGAGGTTTTTAGGTCCAAGTATAATGACCTCAGTTTTTTCTGGGTTCAGGAGGAGGTCATTAATTGTCATCCAGGTCTTGATGTCACTGATGCAGGCGTTCAGTTTCTCTATCTGGTCATTCTGGTCAGGCTTCATGGATAAATACAACTGCGTATCGTCGGCATAACAATGAAAATTAATGCCGTGTTTCCTGATTATGTTTCCTAGGGGTAGCATATAAAGCGTAAACAGGATGGGTCCCAAGACTGAGCCCTGTGGGACTCCATAGTTGACTCGAGTGCACTGAGAGGAATGTCCATTTACATTAACGAACTGATACCTATCAGATAGGATTTAAACCACTGGAGAGCAGATCCTCTGATCCCTATGTCCTGCTCTAGTCTATGGAGTAAAATACTGTGGTCGATAGTGTCAAAGGCTGCACTGAGGTCCAACAGGACCAGAATTAGAAAGTAGTCCCTTTTCTGAGGCCAATAACAAGTCATTAGAGACTCTAACTAGTGCAGTTTCCGTACTGTGGGGGGGTCTAAACCCCGACTGAAAGTCTTCAAAGTGGCAGTTGTCCTGTAGGTGGCAGTAAAGCTGCTTAACTACAACTCTTTCTAGGATTTTAGAAATAAAGGGCAGGTTTGACATCGGTCTATAGTTGACCAAGATGCTAGGATCCAAACTGGGCTTTTTAAGAAGAGGTTTAACAACTGCATATTTAAAAGACTGTGGCACGTAACCCGTTATCATAAAGTGATCAGAAATGATGGGGTTAAGAGGAAGGACACTCAGCTGGCTGATCTCTATCCCATGGGTTAGAACAAGGTCCAGGGTGTGCTTATGACAGTGAGTGGGTTCATTCACACTTTGGGTGAAACCAACATCATCTAATAAAGCTGCAAAAGCCTTTCCTAGACAGTCACTGGGGTCATCAACATGAATATTAAAATCCACTATTATTATAGTTTGATCAGTCTAAGACAATAGTCGATAGGAAGTCGGAAAACTCAGTTAAAAATTCTGAATATGGGCCGGGGGGGCGATAAACAATTATGAATAAAACAGGTTTTCCAGTTTTCCTGTTAGGGTGACTTAAAGACAATATGATGCTTTCAAAGGAGTTATAAGCATTTTTAACTTTAGGGCTGAGAAGTAAGCTAGACTGTGATATTACTGCCAAACCACCTCCTTTCCCTGAAATCCTGGATTTCTGATAGTTAGCATAAGTGGGGGGGGTTGCTTCATTCAATCTAACATAGTCATCCTGTTGGAGCCAGGTTTCTGTTAAGGCTAAAAGACTAAGGTTGTTATCAATGATTAACTCATTGACTAAGAGGGACTTGGAGGAAATGGATGGAATGTTTAATAAACCGCATTTAATTACATCATAATTCTGCTTGTGAGAACTGCCGTCTGTCACTTTAAGGTTTTTAAGACGCGCTCCTTTCATTTGTCTTTCAGCACATAAGCTAACGCTTGAACCTGCTTGACTTTCCCTGCATGGGTTTTGCACCGGCACTAACCCTAAGGGAGGCTCAGAGGAGCGTTTTACACTGCTGCTCTGCGCCCGGGTCTCGTCTCTGGATTGTCAGGTTAACAAACTAAGGCTAGCAGAAATGTTTCTAGAAAGAAGAGCGGCACCGTCCCGGGTGGGATGGACGCCGTCTCTCCGCATGAGACCGGGCTTCCCCCAAAACGCACTCCAGCTATCCACAAAACCAACGCCGTTTTCTGGGCACCGTCTAGAAAGCCAGCGGTTAAATGATGAAAAGCGGCTGTACATTTCATCACTGACTAAGTTCGGCAGGGGACCAGAGAAAATTACAGTGTCGGACATCGTCTTAGCCAGTTTACACACCGAAGTTACGTTTAACTTAACCACCTCTGATTGTCTCCGTCGGGCATCATTACCGCCTGCGTGAATCACGACTTGACGGAACCTGGACTTACTCTGAGCTAACATCCTAAGGTTCCCCTGGATGTCACCAACTCTGGCCCCCGGATAACACCTGACTGTAGCCGATCGATGAGGTGACACACACAAAAAGCATCATCATTCGAGCCAACCAGAAGCCCTGGCTGACAGGGGAAGTCAAAGGGCAGCTGAGAGCCAGAGACAATGCCTTCAGAGCAGGGGATGAAGCTAACCTAAGAACAGCAAGAGCCAACCGTTCCCGGGGCATCAGGAAGCAAAAAAGGAACATATGCACAAAGTATTGTCTCACTTCAACAACAGCAGAGATGCACAGAGCCTGTGGCAGGGCATCCAGGCCATCACAGACTACAAGCCTGCACCACAGAGCTGTGAGAACAACACCCCCCTTCTCAACAACCTGAACAGCTTCTTTTCACGCTTTGAAGGACTAAACAGCAAACACCCCCGGAAAACGCCCCCCACCCCCCACAACCAAACTCTGCACCTGACAACTGCCAGCGTGGAGAGGACACTCTCCACCATCAACCCATGGAAAGCTGCGGGTCCAGACAGTATCCCAGGCCGTGTGCTGAAGGACTAAAGGATGTCTTCACAGACATCTTTAACATCTCCTTGGAGAAAGCCATCGTCCCATCATGCTTCAAGGCTACCGCCATCATCCCTGTGCCAAAGAAACCATCACCATCCTGCTTCAATGACTACCGCCCCATAGCACTAACGCCCATCATCATGAAGTGCTTTGAAAGGCTAGTCATGTCACACATCAAGTCCACTCTTCCCCCACCCTGGACCCCTTTCAGTTTGCATACCGACCCAAACGATCGACAGAGGACGCCATTTGTTCTGCTCTCCATCCAGCTCTCACCCACTTAGACAAAAAGGACGCATATGTGAGAATGCTGTTCATAGACTTCAGCTCTGCATTTAACACAATAATACCACAGCAACTCATCTGCAAACTGGACAAGCTGGGTGTTAACACCCCCAAACTGCAACTGGCTACTGGACTTCCTCAGCCGAAGACCACAAACAGTACGTGCCGGCAACAACACCTCCAATGCAATCATTCTCAACACCAGGGCACCCCAAGTGTCCGCTGCTCTTCACCCTGCTGACACACGACTGCACAACAACCCACAGCACAAACCACCTTGTGAAATTTGCAGACCAAGGGCGATGAGACCAACTACAGGGAAGAGATGGATCTGCTGACAAAATGGTGCAGAGACAATAACCTCCTGCTAAATGTCAGCAAGACAAAGGAGATTGTTGTCAACTTTCAGAGGGGCAACACTCAACACCTGCCACTGATCATTGATGGTACTGCTGTGGAGAGAGTGAGCAGTACAAAATTCCTGGGGGTTCGAATCAGTGAGGACCTCTCCTGGACCGCCCACACCACATCATCGACAAAGAAAGGTCAGCAACGTCTCTACTTCCTGCGGAGACTTAAAAGATCAGGTGCTTCACAACTCATCATGACCACATTCTACAGAGGAACCTTTGAGAGCATCCTCTCCAGCTGTATCACTGTGTGTGCGTGTGTGTGTGTGTGGGGGGGCAGCTGCACACACAGCAACAGGAGAGCCCTGCAGCGCATAGTCAACAGCCAGGAGAATCATTGGAACACCACTCCTCTCCCTGCAGGACTTATACATCACCCGCCTCACCCACAAAGCACTAACAATAGTCAAGGACGCACACCACCCTGCACACAACCTGTTCAGCCTTCTGCCCTCAGGGAGGGGGTACAGGAGCCCCCCCCCACCAGGCTCAGAAACAGCTTCACACACCAGGCCATCAGGATGCTAAACACCCTCTCCAGCTACCCACCACCCATCTCCCCCCATGCACAGTGCTCAGACAACAACAATTTATCACATGAGATGAGATGAGACAGACTTTATTTCTTGAAATTCAATTGTCTGCAGCAGAAAAAATGACCTTCAAGCTAAAGTAAAGTGACCTTCAGGTTGAACAGAACAACATTATTGAAGAACAGAAGAACATCTGCAAAGTGAATGAAATGAAACAAAAGAAATGAATCAATAAAAATACACACCAAAACAACCGTCATGAGAACAACAACAGAAAACAGGAAATAAATCAACAAATGAATGAAAAACACAGCGTGGCACATAGAGAGTCACTGTAACACCATGTGTGTGTGTGGGGGGGGGGGTGACCTGCAGTAGCTCCTTCTTGCCCTGTGGGGGCAACAGTCTGGTGCTGAAGGAGCCTCTACAGTTTGGTGCAGGGGGGCTATCCATGATTGATGTTAGCTTAGCCAGCATCCTCCTGTTTGTCCTGGGGGGTCCTGATCCATGACCCACACATCCATGTTAGTCCTATTGCCTGCTAATTCATTTCCCTAAAGCCCACTGTGGGCCGACACCCACATAGATGCAGCTACACTGCTGCAGATTTGAGTCTTTTCATGCAAATGAATATTAAAAATATGTGGTTTACTTTCTGAATAACATCTTTTGATTCTAACGATGAACTGGAGTCTGAGCAAACTAGATCTCAGAGCGGTCTGACTTCCTCCACCCGTAGTAGAGTGACTGAATTAGCTTCTATTTCTGCTGTGGAAACCGATTAGTGAATAGAAACACTTTATTTTCTAAAGAAACGCCTCTGTGCCGTCTCTCTCTCTTAGGATTGGCTGAACTTCTCAAATGTTGAATTACAATCTGCCTCTTTAGTGGAAACGGAAGAAAAGAAAAGAAACCATGAAGTGTCTAAGCTTCTCTTTTTATACGCAACTGGAATGATTCCACTCTGTTCTTTCTCAATTTGTATAAAACTTTATTGTTTTTTAAAGATTACAAATAGAAGTCACATAGAACAGCAGAGTGATAAAATATTAAGACTTTAGGAACTTCCAGGGCGGTGAGCTTCCTCAGTTCTTTTCCTCTTAAGGTCAACCTTAAGGACAGACGTCTCTTTCTGTCTGGGGGGGTGTAGGGGAGTATAGATTAATGTGAACATTAAAACCAACCTACACATATTTGCTCAGATTTCTTTTGTTCTATTAAAATCGATAAAAAATGTTAATTTTTTTCTCATGACTATTATTTTAAATGTTGCATTTATATCTACAAATATTGAGTAAAAAATCAATCAACGAAAAGACATTTTTAGGTGCATTTAGATTTTTATAAGAAAACATGATAATGGAATCCAATAAACCTGCTTAAGCTAAAGAATGTAAAAATATTTGTTATAAAATGCAATAGCAAACACAGCAGCTATTTTGGCCATCAAAAATACTTTTTGATGCAGAGGAGACACTTTTAAATCTGAATATGATCTTTTTGCAAAGAAGACATTTCTGTAAATACCTGAACATTTCTTGGTCTGAAGCTGCAGATTAACATACAGATGTGTCTGGATTATAAAGGAGAAACCTTTTATTTTCTCATGCAGATGATTCATTCAATCAGCTGGATTACTGGATGATGTGACCACACTGTAGACCACGTCCTCTTCGTCCATGACTGTCCCGTCTTCTCTTTGCTTTGACTATAGATCGATGGTGGAGTAGAGAGGATCCTCCTGCCTCTTGGTGAAGGTCACGGTGCCGTGCTGAATCTCCACCTGATCCTCTGCTGGACGTCTGGAGGTCAGTCCGTCAAGCTCCAAACCTTCAGGTTCCTGAAGATCAAAGGAGATTTTGAATCAAATACTTTAAGAACCAGGACCAGGAATTATGGGATGTAAACAGAGTAGGTAAAGTCCCATAGAAACGCAAACCAACAATGAGACACATCAACTCATTGAAATGTGGTAGGATGAATTCAGACTCTTTAAAACTACTTTGAACGTGACACACGTTTCTTCTCACTGTTTCCCCAACAATCTATACGTCATAAACACTTATCAGCGTCTCTTCTTAGCCGTCACCTCAGTAACGGCCTTACTGCACGCCTCCACTGTACCAAGGTAGCAATAAAAAGTCTTGTTCCTGATACAGATGTTCAAAATGATCAGTGAAATATAATGTTTGAATAAAATGTCCCGACAAAGATTGTAAAGTACAGGACGTCCATCATACTTTCTCTACTTCACAATTCCTGACTAAAGAGATCTTTAGTCATGTGGTTTTGTTTACAAGCTTTGGTTCAAAACAGGAAAGTCTGCTTGACGGTAGTCTGAATCCAGACCAAACACCAGGTTCAGGACTCGGTCCGGACCAAATGAGGCGGACTCGGTCCGGACCAACTACCTTTTCCAGTCTGAATATACTCTTGTTTGGTGATAGTTTGGAAAGATGAAGGAACATTTCCCTCAACTTGCAGCAAAACTGCAGTCAAATCAAACAGACTTTGTCAACTTTTTTCTTCCAAACAGAAACTTTGTCATTTTAAACCAGTTTATCAAACTGAAATAGTCAAAAATTAAAGTTTTAGGAAAACACAGCAACAGGAATGTTATTTTAAAAATGATCACAGAAGACAGAATGAAAGATCAGGGAGGAGGACGTGTGGAGGAAGAAGACCTGAGCATCTTCATCCTGACTCCTGATCACTGAAGGTTCTTCTGAGGATCTCCTTCTGTACAGAGGAAATGATCCAATGAGACAGGAGGTGACTAAATCAGACCTTTAATCCTGCAGGATTTGATCCACTCACCTGAAGACATTCGAGAATAAAACAGCCAGGAACATGAGAGTCAGAAGAACAGCACGGATCGACCAAGCAGCAACTAAACCCACTGAACCTGAGGAACAAGTGGAATAGATCTAAAGTTGAAAGAGTCCTAGTGATGGTGAGGCTGCAGTGGTTAGTGCTCTGTCTTCATAGTGAGAAGGTCCTGCTTCTAATCCCAGCTGGGACCTTTTTCTGTGTGGAGTTTGCATGTTCTCCCCGTGTATGTGTGGGTTGTCTGGACACTCCAGCATCCTCCCTCAGTCCAGAAACATGCTTCATAGGTTGATGGTTTCTCTAAAGCAGGACTGGCCAACCCTGGTCCTCAAGAGACACAGAACTCCTGGTTCCTAGTCCTTCCTGACCAGCTTGCTGCTGATTAGCTGACTGAAGTGATTCCACATCCTGATTGGCTGAACACACCTGATTTAGGTTGTCAGCATCCAGCAGTCCAGTGAAAGCTGGAAAACAGGCTGAGGCTCTTGAGGACCAGGGTAGGCCAGTCCTGAAGGGCCCTATAGGTTGGAGTGATTGTACCGAGTGGACTGACTTCATCTGGTTGGAGCCAGAATGAAACCATTTTCTATGGATGACTTCACACTCAGTCCAGGTCTCTGATACAGTCAGTGGTTCACTCTGGATGGTCTGCAGGGTTTCACAGAGACGTACAGCCACAAACTGACATTCAGACTTAGAGACAGTTTACAGACATGAACTGACCTAAGATGGAAGGAAGTCGACCTGCTCAGTGGAAACCACACATGGAGAAGAAAAACATGCTAACTCCACACAGAAAGGTCCCACTTAGGGTTTGAACCAGAATGTTCATGCTGTGGCCAAGAGTGCTAACCACTACACCATTGTGCACCACTGTGAAGGTACAGACATCTGACAAGCTAGGCTAACACTCACATTGATCATCATTGATTATTTCACCCCTAATTGTCCAGAACATCAATCAAAGGACAGTTCTGCCTTCCTGCTAAACTCCATGGAGGAAACGTTTCTAACTTACCTGATCCAACCCACACCTGAACAGTGGAGTTCTGCTGGCCCAGTTGGTTCTGAGCCACACAGATGTAAAGCCCTCCGTCTTCTGCTGTGAAGTTACTGATGGTGAAGATTTGTTCTTCTGATTTCAGAGAGTCGTTGTTCTCCTTGAACCAGGTGAAGTTAGCTGCTGGGTTAGCATCACTTCTGCAGGTCAGGGTCACTGAACCGCCCTCCAGGACCTCAGGAGGATTCACGGAGACAGAGATGTTCTGTGGAGCATCTGGAGAAAAATAACAACACAAAATGGTTTTCAGGAGAAATGGACAGAAGCATCTGAAAATGTGTGGATGGAGAACTGATCTGATATTTTATCTCATTTTTCTATCAAGGTTTTGATTTCAGATCAGTGAGTTTGATTAGTAATTCAAATGGAACAGAGTCTGTTCATAAACATTTACATGAACATTTCTAAACCAACAGGCTCATTTGCATCTCTTTAGCCTTTAAGCATAAAATATACTCTTTCAAAATCACCAAAACATGAAAAAAACTCCAGAATCTAAGCAGAAGTTTCCAGAACTGCTGCAGCGTTGTCATGGTAACAGCTCTGACCTTCTGTCTGTGTGTTACAGACAGAAAACTACAAACTAATGTGATGAACTGCTGAAGACCAACAAGATCCCAGTCTGATGGGAGCTTTTGGAGAAACACTTCTGCTCTGGAAAACTCCTCTGTTCTCTCTGTCTTTCCAGGTTTGATGTTTCCTGATTAGATTTAGTAACTTTGAGTCTCTAAGATATGAACATGAATTTAAAATGATGGTTATTGATTCAGATTGATTGACAACATTCAGAAATTAAACAAGTATTTTTCTTCCATCTACTTTTAATCAAATCTCTTTCAATTTATTTGTTAATGACTTTGTATTAATAATAAATAAACTTTTTCATATATTTTATTCCAAAGTTACTGAAATCTTTCACAGAAAATAACAGACAGACATAAAAATTCTTCTGTTTCTGTTGATTGTTGCAGATTTATGTTTTGCAGAGTGAACTCACAAACTTCAGTACTAGGGTGAAACATCCCATAATATCTCACAGCACAAGAGATCCTGTCTGTGGAAGAAGTCCAGTTTTTGTAGGTAAACGCCTGACTGGATTCAGACCACATCATTGATCTGGTTTCTTCTCCGTTTATGAACCAGAGATATCCATAAAAACCATCTGGATCACATTTGTTGAAACACTTTAGCTGAAGGTCTGAATATTCCTGGTGTTCTGATCTGGAAATGACCTGAACTGGAGCTCTGGAATATGAAGAAAACATGGATGTTAGTGAAAGTCTGCAACACCATCAAGGAGGTTTAGAAGAAATGACCTGACAGACGATCAATTCTAAGAAAAAGCTGGAAACATCAAACACTTTTAGATCATTGAATTGATAGAAATATTGATAATCTTGGATGAGTTTACCTCCAACAGTTAATCTCACTCCAGGTTCTCCAGTGTAACTTCTGTTCTCATGGTTTGTTATCAACCTGAATTTATAAACTCCAGAGTCGCTCTCTCTCACTTCAGAGATTAGCAGATTACAGTCATTTTCATATCTCCCACGTCACTCTATCTTTGTATTTTGGATCTTCTTAGGTCCACAAGTTCTCCTTCAGTTTGCGCTGAACCAGAAGCTTTCAACAGTGGTACTGACTCTGATTATCTCTGATTGATAATCAAATGAGCTCCTTATGATCACAGTTGATCCTTTATTCTCACAGATTTCAGTTTCTTTGTATCTCACATCCCAGTCTTCTTCACTCGGCACTTCTGAAACAGGGAAATCATCACAAACATGTTTAGATTTATTCTGTGTAGATTTTATACACAAACATAAGATTTACAGTTACACTAAATGTTGGTCAACACTTCTGGATAATCAACTAAGATCAATATGGATGCATATGATCCTTTATTCTCACTTATTTCAGCGGGAAGTATCTCACATCCCAGCCTTTCATCACCTGGCGCTGCTGTAACAGAGAAATCATCACAAACATGTTTAGATTTATTGTGTGTAGATTTTATACACAAACATAAGATTAACAGTTACACTAAATCCGTGGTCCCCAAACTGGGGGCTGTGGAGTTTTTTTTTCATAATTTTATTGACAAACAACATAATACAATAACAATGTGAATGTCTCAGGGGGAATTGAAATGTGTACATATTGCAGAAAAATATAAGAAATAAAACAAAAGGTGTTTAAATATATACACATACATAAGGTCAGAACACAAGACAAAAAGAATTATTACTTCAAAAATCTTTGGGGTTTAATAAATTTTAAATCTTTCAAAAATTAAATTAGTTGGAAATTGCTTTTTGGTTTTGCAGGTGTTTATAATGGTACATTACTGATTGATTTCACCAAAACTGCTGCATTTTAGGTTTGGAGTTTGACCATTTGGTTTTATGGATATGGAATTTTGCCAATAATAAAAACAATTGTGTGATGAAGATACAATCTTTGTCCACATTAAGGTAAATGTCTTTATCTAAAAATGTAACAGTTTGTTTAGTTATATTTCCAATATAGTTTCCCACTTCAATCCAAACCTTATTTGAATGTCTGCAGTCCACAAACAGATGATCAATAGCTTCCTCCTGAGTTCCCACAGAATGAACAAAACAGGTCCATGTCCAACAAATCTACTCAAAGTTTTTTTGGTAGGATATATACAATGTAGGGCTTCTTTGTAAAAGTTTGAAAGTTTTGTGGGTAATTCTTCTATTTTATAATTACATTTTAGCAAGAATTTAATGCCTTCCAGTGTGTCAATATATATTTGGGAAATGACCTAGATATTGTCTTCCCCTTTCAATAAATTACTTTATTTTAAAAGTGTTGTTTAAAGTTTCAAAGGTTAATACATCCATGCCCCCATGTTTTCTGCTGTTACACAAAAACATTTTTCTCTAAGTAATGACATTCTTTCCTCCAAATAAGATCAAATAATGCTTTGTTAATAGGTTATGATGTGTTTTGGCATTTCTAAAGACAGAGACACACAGACAGATCTAGAGAGATTCCTTCAGCTAGATAACAGAATTTACTGTTCAGAGAAAGATTTCTCACAACTACATGTTATGGCGCGGTGGAGTTTAGAAACAAAGGATTTGTATGTTTGTGCCAGTGTGGGGGCTCGAAAATATTCTAATCTTCAGAAAGGGGGGGCCTGCAGAAAAAGTTTGGGAACCACTGCACTAAATGTTGGTCAACACTTGATAATCAAATAAGATCAATATGGATGCACATGATCCTTTATTCTCACTTTATTTTCAGCTGGGAAGCATTCACATCCCAGCCTTCATCACTTCAAGTGCTTGCTGTAACAGAGAAATCATCACAACATGTTTAGATTTATTGTGTGTAGATTTTATACACAAATGTCAGATTTACAGTTACACTAAATCAGTGTTTCCCAAACTGGGGGGCGGAGGTATTGCAGGGGGGGACTCAATTCTAAGAAAAACGCTGGAAACATCAAACACTGTCAGATCATTGAATTGATAGAAATATTGATAATCTGATGAGAGTTTACCTCCAACAGTTAATCTCACTCCAGGTTCTCCAGTGTAACTTCTGTTCTCATGGTTTGTTATCAACCTGAATTTATAAACTCCAGAGTCGCTCTCTCTCACTTCAGAGATTTGCAGGATTAAGGTCATTTTGTCTCTGAGGTACCTCACTCTATCTTTGTATTTTGGATCTTCTCTTAGGTCCACAGGTTCTCCTTCAGTTTCAAAGAACCAGAAGCTTTTCTCAACAGTGGTTCTGACATTATTTATCTCTGATGGATAATCAAATGAGCTCCATATGATCACAGCTGATCCTTTATTCTCACAGATTTCAGTTTCTTCGTATCTCACATCCCAGTCTTCTTTACTCTGCGTTGCTGTAACAGAGAAATCATCACAAACATGTTTAGATTTATTCTGTGAAGATTTTATACACAAACGTAAGATTTACAGTTACACTAAATGTTCGTCAACACTTAAAAAAACAAGTCAGTTTCTACATTTTTATGAAGTTTGGCATCAATAAACCAAAACAGAGAAATGTGAGGATGATTGACAGACTGACCAGCTTCAATAAACCAAACAAAGACTGAAAATAATGAACACCAACAATGATTGAAGCTCTAAAACCTTCAGAAACTGAAGCACCATCAGTCAGAAATGAAGAAGCAGCAGAAAAACAGATCTGAGCTAAAGAGACTGCAGCTGCTGCCTGAAAACTGAGGATTGATCAGAAGATTTCTGAGAATTTTCCTTCAAATCTAAGTTCTGCAGAAAGAAAACTGGATGAAATGGTTTGTGATGCTTTCTGAGTTTCTAAAAGGTTGTTAGATTTTTACCTGCAAACCAGCAAAGAACTCCTCTCAGTGCTGCAGTCAGACTCATGGCGTCTCCTCTCTCTGGGTTCCTTTCTTCACAGAGTTCATGAGCTGCAGAAAGAGTTTCAGAGAAAGAGTGCTGCTTTCCATCCTGTCAATGATGAGGAGGAGTTTGCAGAAGTTACTCTTCCTCTTTCAATCATTAGCATGAACGGAAACAGAGGCGTGAATAAAGATAACGAGGTGAAAGAACAAAATGATCTTGAATTTTCTTAAGAAGAAAAAGGAACCAACAGACTGTTGGATGTTAAAACTCATTTTAGACTAAAAATCCAGTTTGCACAGATTTGCCTTTTATTTATCAACTCTGCTGAGAAAGAGGAGTCAGAATGATCTGAAGAGAATCTTCATCGATTGCAGAAA
Organism: Oryzias sinensis; assembly: GCA_037389245.1. Classification (NCBI taxonomy): domain Eukaryota; kingdom Metazoa; phylum Chordata; class Actinopteri; order Beloniformes; family Adrianichthyidae; genus Oryzias; species Oryzias sinensis. The sequence continues at coordinate 36,712,204 of CM074490.1, forward strand.
CAGTTTTCCATGTAAAATATTTAAAATAGAACTTTAACAAGCATAACATTTCAGAACAAGACAGTAATGCATTCTGGGAAATATTTGAAACTGACAACTCAAAAAAAACGTGTGACGTGCACATTTATGAGAATTTCAGAAAAATAAAATAAAAACAATCAAACTTCAAAAGTAATGAAAGACATAAATTTATTTATTAAATAAATCTTAAAAAGATGTCTATACTTCAATGCTCATCAGTAGCCGCGTTTCCATGGGCAAAAGTAACCGGAATGAACGCCTGATCGGAAAGAAAATGCGTCATATCAACGCGCCGTTCGGAATACTCTGCCCTGATCAGACTCATTCGGATCAGAATTTCTTTCCGATGGAGATAGGTGGATTGTACCGATCGTTTATCCGATCGTGGAGCATGTAAACGGTCATTCCGATCGTGTGTCACTGCTGCTCTGGGTTACGTCACGCATAGACGGTGTTTGGCTGAGAGAAAGCTTTGGAGCGCATACGGGACCCACCAGCTCTGCGGACGCCCCGTGAAAAGCTCGGCTCTCGCCCCGCTGGCTCTCCCCTCTCTTACACCCCTCACGAAGGAGATGCGGGGACGGAGCGTTTCGTGCCCCCCGACGCTCACTCGGTCCACCGGCACCCGAGTGAACAGAGGAGCTGGATTAATAACTTCGTGTCTGAGGGGAGGAGGATGCTTTGTTACGTGTGCGTTTTGTTGTTTTGTTGTGTGGGAGAATTCAGACTAATAGCCGCCCGCCGCTCTGGGTTAGCGGCTGCAGGACTCAGCAAGAGAGCCGCCAGTTCACGCAGCGAGTTTGGGGAAGCAGGAATAAATGTCGCTCAGTCCTTAGAAACTGTTCAAACAAACACGTGGATTTGTGTTTCCAGTTGTGTCCCGACATAATAAAGACTGATGTTATTCCCAGACATTTACGTGCAGCCAAGATGCAGATTGCAGCGTTTTATGGTCCTGGATTTTGTGTCTAATATTGTTAGCCTGTGTTTATAGCCTGTCCTAATCCTTCTTCCAGCACTGACCACACGGATTAAATATAACGATGAGCGAACAGGCGCTTCATGATATTCATGACATTAATAAAAGCACTGTCATGGTTGGAAATTGTTGTCCTTGTTCGGTCTTGTTTCTGTTTCCTGTTTTTTTTTATTGTCTCCTGTCTTGTCTGTTTTCTTGAGTTTTACTTCCTTTGGTCCCCATCAGCCCTGATCGTGTCCACCTGTGTCTTGTCTGCCCTGTCTGTATTTAAGTCTTGTCTCTGCCTTCCTCCTGTCTTGGTCCATTAGTTATTCCTGTCTTGATGTTCATGTCATGCCTTGTTCCTTGTCCCTCGCCACGCCACAGTAAGTTTTAGTTTTGTTTTGTCATCCTGCTCGGCAGCGCCTGTTTGTTTTTTGTCTATTAAACCCACTAGCCCCTGATCCTCATGCCTCCGCCTCTGCATCTGGGTCCCACCGGCTCTCGAGCCACCCTCCATCATGACAAGCACGTTTGGAAGATCGTCTCGTATTACGGAGCTGCAGCACATGCTGTCTGTCTGTGGCAGCGGTTTGTTTACAACGGGACCTATTTCCTCATCCGGGTGATTTTACACTACTGCGCATGCCCAGATGATTCATTCCGACCGAAGTGTGAGCCATGGGAACGTTTGTTCTAATCGGAAAAAGGTTTTCTGATCCCATGTGCACGGGTGAATTTTAACCCGACCATTGATCCCATCAAGATATTTTGCCCATGTAACCACGGCTAGTATTTGGTTGCTGTGATCAATTTTTTCTGTTCTTTGGTAAAATTTAGTGAAGTGAACCACGTCGGCGTGCAGAAACCACAACCCAGTTTAGACGACTTCTATCTGTTCTCACTAAAGCTGAAGCATGACAATCGCTCAATGATGGTAAAGAAAAACGTGTAGACAGCAATGTGCTATGAATGTTGACAAGCTCTTCTGTTTACATTATAACTGGTGAACCAATGGAAAGAGTGAAGACCGCCCCCTACAGCATGAGGGAGAATCCACACTCATGTCTGAGTCTGAAAATGAAGAAGGGTCTGCTAACACCAAAAACCATCGACCTGGAAGGTTATGGATTCTGTGAGTGCTGGACAGGAAGAAGCAGAACAGAACCACCACTCAGGTTCTGACATCATGGAGGAAATATGAATTATTCTGCAAGCAAAGAGAAATGTTCTAAAATGTTGGCCGCTGGTCCTGATCTGGATTTAACTGTTTTGCTGGATCTAAGCTTTTTCCTACTCTTTGGCAACATACTTTGTGGAACATGAATACTATGGTTTCATAGTTTTGTCTAACATTAGTCAAAACTTAGAACATCTATTGACTTCTAATCTCAGCTTGATTCACCTTTTGGCGTCTTCCTGCTGGTTCTGATTTTATATGAACTCATGAATCCACCCGCTTCCATAACCAGTGCTAGCTTCAGCCCGCCAGAACATGTTTCTACAGCCATACTGAGTACATTATTATTATACTGAGTATATTATTATTACACTGACTACAACTGCAGTCATATTCAGTATCTTCTGCTCTCATGAAACTGTTCCACATCGCCGTCCTTAACACCGCCAGTCTGGACGTTCATTTTTCTACCATCCCTGAACAGTCTCCCATCTCTCTGGTCATGTCACCGTCCAAAGATTTCTTCATCACAACGATGCTGTACATTTATTTTGTCATTTCCCTTTTCCAGTGAACTCTGGTCTACCGTTTGTAACTTCTTCTCCGCTCACACAGACTCAGACTTCCTTCTGCCTGTGCTTAGAAAATATAGTTTGGCCTCATCCACAGTCCATAAAAAAGAACAATTATATACAATGAATCTCATTATTTTTATGCAAATGCTACATTCATAAATCCACATTTTCAAATCATACCCCTAATTTTTCTATTTTTGTCAATGAGGTCAAACAACACATGAACCCAATAAAACATTCTGACATTAAGAAAGTGATTAAAACCTTCCATCTGTGTGTCAGTTTCAATGTCTTTGTGTCAAATGTAATAAAAAGCCCCTGGCTTGTTCTTTTCCTGTTGTTGTATTGCACTGTTTTATAAGTCAAGTTTGTTATAAAAAAAACTACGCCATCCCAACAAAGGCAAAGGAATCTGGCCAATCTGCATCCTCTCGCTCGCCACTCTCAGCCAATCACAAAGCAGGGTTCTTCTCAATGTCCCCCTCCCTCAACTTTTTTAATGAATTTATCAGGGACAAAAACTGGATTTTTCTCTTTTTAACTGAATCCTGCCATAAACGTCTGGATATTTCTGCCTCAACCAAGCCCCTCCTCCAGGACACACCTACATTGAAAATGCCCTCACTGATGGTCGTGGTGGGGGTACCGCTGTCGTTTCTAAAAAGGGTTAGGGTCAGTCATGGTCCTGAATACCACCTTGGTCTATGTCTGTGTACTGGAACATCCCATAATTTAACTGAGTTCAGGAAAATCTAAGAAAACAAAGAGGAAATGTTCTTCTCTTCGGCAGCAAAAAGAAATACATCCACGAATACAAACAGCAAAAAAGTGGCATTTAAAGAGGATAAAGTGGTAAAGAGAATTTAAATATAAATAAGTAAAAAATAAACAGCAAAAGCAACAAAACAAACAACAACTAAGTAACAACATCTGCAACAGTTTGTTCATAAATAAGTAAATAAATAAGTGAATGAAAAGGAAAGAAAGAACACCCGCCATACCCCCGTGGGTCCGTATTGTGACACTGTAACACGGTGTTGTACCGTCTGATGGCTGTGGGGAAGAAAAACCTTTTTGTTTCTACAAAATCAATAATAGAAAATGAATCTTCAAATTTAAATATTCTGTCACGAAAATGAAATTCAGTTTTAATATTTTTTTGGCACAAACATGTTTCTAATCTTCCAGGCTCTAATTCTGAAAGGCAGCCGGTTGGACCAATCACACTCGGTTTGGTCCGGGCTTGTAACCAATCACAGCCCGCCTCAGCTCGGTGGGCGGGACCACAGCCGGAGCTGCTGGCATCCTCGGCAGCCATTGATGAGCGTTCATTCCAAGAGGACGACCCGACCAGATCTCCGCGTGTTTGCGTGTCCGTGCGGGCGGCAGCCATGGTGTCCCACTCTCTCGCGCTGCCCATCATCTGCTTCACCACGCTGTGGACCCTGGTGGGCGTGGTGGCTCCGTTTCTGGTTCCGAAAGGGCCGAACCGAGGGTAGGTTCAGCTGCGCGGCCACCGCTCATTATTGGAGCAATTAATTATTGTTCTGTGTTTGTTTACGATAATTATGGGATGTAATCACGTGATATCAGTCCACCAGCATCGATTCATTGCTGGGAATTCACGCGCGTGTTTTTGCTCGCTGGAGGCCGTTTCTCCATCCTCACATCCGCAGGGGCGTACGCGGGATGTTTCTATCGGGGGGGCCACAGGGCTGCGGTGCGGGTGGGGGGCTCCCTCTCTCCCTGTGGTTTTGAAAGAGTAAAACAGCATAAAAAACATAAATCTGAACGCACATTTGTGTGCATTTTTTTATTTTAATGTCCTGATTGGCTGTTGACCTCTGTGCAGAACGGCTTCAGGTTACCGCCTAAATCTTTGTTCATGATCACCTTAGTTTAATTCTGTTGTTATGGTTTCCTGTTGGGATGGTACCTGTCGTCACGGTTACCTGTCATCACGGTTACTTATGGTTATGGTTTCTTGTTGCTATGGCAACCTGATCAGAACGTGAATGACCTTGAAGAGGAAACAGGATGTGTGGACTGAACTCTGACCGTTTCCTTCCTGTTTTCTCACAGAGTCATCGTCACCAGCCTCATCCTGACGGCCGTCTGCTGCTACCTGTTGTAAGTGACCCCCCCCCCATCACAGCATCACCTGGTTCTTCCTCTGCTTCTTTTCTACCCTTCAGTCAAGGTCAGGGCTGTGTCCGAATTCCCGACCCAACTACTAAAAAACTATATAGTGCCCTGAATTATAAAAGCAGTTCAGACGCCATGTTGACTCCTTTTTTATGAAAGAAATGACGTCATTTATTTCAGGAAGTGAAAATCTAATGATATGAATGTTTTGGGACGATTATTAATGAGTCCACTGTCTCCTGAAGATAAAAACATTGATGGTTTATTTAAAAAATATATTTAAATATATATATGTGATATAAATAGTTCAAACACAATGCATTGTGGTCTATATTAGTCAATCTAGTGAGCATCAATGCACACTAGTTTTTCACAGAGACTTCTGGGAAGTTTCTAGGGCTCTGGATTTTTGGAATTGTAGATCCAGACAGAACTAGCAAATGGCGAACGCGACAGACGGGCGACCTGTCCAGGGTGTCCTCTGCCTCCGCCCCTAAGTGGCTGGGATAGGCTCCAGCAGCCCTGTGACCCCGTAAGGGACAAAAAGGGAAGAAGATGAATGAATGAATGAATGAATGAATGAATGAACTATAGAGTGAGTAGGGAAGGAATTCAGACACAACCACGGCCTTCTGTTTTTTTTTTCAGATTTCTGGTTTGCTTCCTGATCTTCTTGGTGAATGTTTGGGATAATTTGGTGCATCAGCTGACAAAACAAGCCCACACCATAATTGTTCCACTTCCATGCGTGATAGCTAAGGGGAGCTGGCTTTGGTGCGGTCAGACGTCTCCCTCCTGAGAACAAATTCCTCGACGTTATTGTTCCTCGAACGCCTCGGTTCTAGGTTCCTGTCATGAGTTTTTGGACCGACCCGGTCAGCTGTCTGACGGTTCTGCTCTCTGTCTGCTCAGCTGGTTGGTGGCCATCCTGGCTCAGGCCAACCCTCTGTTTGGACCTCAGCTGAAGAACGAAACCATCTGGTACCTGCGGTACTACTGGGAGTAAACGGTGAGTTCTTCCCTGACGCTCCAGCTCGGACTCATGTTCCCACATCAGAACCACGAGTTCTGAGGGAAACATGAGAGGTTTGTCTGATCAGAACATCTGCTCCAACATGGCGGAGAAGTGTCTGACGATGATCAGAACCGTCTCAGGCTGCGGTCCATTCGGGCTCCTTTCTGCAGGTCTGCGGTTCCAAACCGGTTCCTTCGTGGTTCAGAAGGAGGGAGATCTGTTCTGGAACAGGTTCTGTGTCTGCTCCGTGATCGACTCTTTTCGGATCAGCGCTGAAGGAAATGTTCAGACGTAAAGCTGATTCAGAACCGGTCACCCTCAGAACCGGACCTCATTTTGACAGCAGAGCCTTTCGGTTCCACACAGAGCTGCTTGAAACGTCTGGACCGGAAAGCTGCGTGACTTTCTCTAAGCTCCGCCTTCTCTGTTTCAGGTTGTGACGTGAAGCCTGGTTTGTCTGTGAGGGTTCGCTGGACGTGACCTCCTCGCCGTCTCTCCTCGCCGTTTCTCTGCAGCGCTGCAGGATTTCAACGCCATGGTTCAGTTTTCTTTGCAAACCCGGGACACGTTCAGGACAGCAGGTCACTGTTTCTCAGAGCAGAGCTCCAATCACAACGGCTGAGACCTGGCTCCTCCCCCTCCGCAGAAATGTGATGTCATTTCCTCTCTGTTGCATAAAGATGTGGTTCTCTGGGTGTAATTACTTTAGCCTGTGTGCGCGGCCGTGGTACACCGCCATGTCTGCGCTCGCCGTGTTGTTGTGACCTTACAGCGAGGGGGGGGTCAGGTCACTGTGTGTGAGTGAGAATGCCCCCCCCCTTTCTGTAACTCGCCGCTACATTCCACCTCCAGCTCTGCTCCGCTGAGGTCCCGGTTGCCATGGTGATCCCAATCCACTCGACCCCTTTTGATGAGTTCCCGCCTGTTCCCGCCGCCCCCGTGCAGATGTCCCTCTGGGGGCGGGGTTTCTGTTTGTAGCATGCTGACCCCCCGAACCTGCTTTTCTTCCTCCAGGTGTGACGTCTCTTTCACGCATCCGTATCATCGCGGCGAACCGACCCGCCTGCCGACCACAGCCCCTCCCCCATCCCTCCCCCCAGTCCTTTTCTCCAAAACCACTTCGCTTCAGCCAAAAAGAAACAAAATCAAAATACAGCTACTTTTTAGAAAGACCAAATTGTGTTTTTTTCCTGCCCCCCTCCCTCACTCCTCAGACCCTCTTTGTGGCGGCGGCGGCAGACGCCTGAGCGGCACCGGTTCCAGGTGCTTCCGCTGGTTCTGCTGAGAACAGCAGCTGCAGAACCTTTGGAGGAAAAGGCTTTCCGGGTTTGGAAACAACCGAACCAAACGTTTCCCTCTGTGGGAACGCCGCTTCACATGAAATGATTCCTCTTTTTAATACAAAACCATAAGCCCCGCCTTCAGCCCGCCCACCTGATTACTTGTAAAAACCAGTGAAGGACCAGAAATGGGGGGGACAAATGAGTCTGACAGGGGTTTATAGATAATAATAGATGCCTGTCAGTTATAAGACGGCGTCACCTGTCCCTGAAATGTTTAGGCAAAATTTTAACCTTTTGGCTCTTTGCTCCGCCCCTCAAACTGCCATAGCTCCAATCGTGTACGTAATTAACACAATTTTGATGGATTCTGACTTTTTTTGGGGGTCAGAATCATCTGATTGACATTGATTGCTCAAACGCTTCACTACTGGTTCTAAAGCTGCTGTTCTCCGCTTTCAGAAGCCGTTGGAACTGCGTTAATAATAACTGCTTTAAAGGTTCAAGAGTTATGGAAGAACGTCAACACTGGAGCTCCACTTTAACCCAGTTTAGCAGAATAAACTATCACATCAGTGTTCTACCTGCTGGCCAAACAACCCCCCCTAGTGGTTGTGCGGTGAACTACATGATTTCACTTAGTTTCTTTTTCAAATGAGCTTCAATCCGGAAGGTTGTCAGTTCCTTCTGCGAACTTCTCAGGATTTCTTTCTTAGTCTGAGAATATTCCATCTTCGGTGTTGGGACAGCATCCAACGTCAGCGCGCCCACCGAGCCGGACGCTGGACCAAAGGAGCAGCAGAGGGGTGGAGTTGATCGAGCTGTTGGGCAAACGTACGGCCAAGACCGAAATGATTGTTTTCATGTAAGCAGCAGCAGAAGATGCATCAGTGAGACAAACGGACTGAACAAACACACTGAATCATCTCAGGCTGCACCGGACTGAGTGTCTTTGGGGTCGCCATGGCAACAAGGAAACGAGCCACTCATGTAAATAACAATGGAGATCAGATATGTGTGTGTTCCTGTGTTTGTGTGATTATTCTGTGTGTGTGGCATCACATGTGACCCCCCCCCCCCACCCCCCAATAAAGCGTGGAGTCCTGAAGTCAGCAGCTGCTCTCCTGAATCATTGATGCTCCTGCGAGGAGGATCCAGTGAACATTTCAAATGTCAGAGACGCACAGAGGAGCACATTCCTGACGGCGGGCGCTCCTCTTTTCCAGTACAGGGGTGTATTTGTGTGTGTGTGGGGGGGGGGGGGGGGGGCTTCTGCTCCAAAGTTCTGGAGCCGATGTGAGCTCCTCTGTCGCCCTCAAACTCAGCCTTCATCAACCATCTGGTCTGAGGATGACACCATCGTCATGACGACGGCAAACAACAATCTGATTAAAAAGGAGGAAGTAGCCAAAGGATTTCTTTTTGATCTTTCGTTAAGACGAGTTTTGACCGAGGCTTTGAAGGAAAATCTATGATTTGTTTGTGATCAAACAGAAAAGGTTAAAAGACGTCATTAAGCTAAAAAGAAGAAACAGTAGAATGCTGAAAGAACAACGAGGGACAGTTAGTTTATGTCCAAAGAAAATCTAAGGACATTTTAGCAAAAGTAAATGATGAGCAGCAGGAAATCTTCAGAGTTCACTGCAATCATCAAACCAAACTTTGTTTTTTTAAATCCTTTCTGATGCTTTGAGCAGCTTAAGTGCTTTAAGCGAAAAACCGAGAAGGAAAATTTCAAATTAAAACCAACCCTCCCCTTTGCATACATACAAATACATACTATTTATTTAATTAAAAAATACATTAAATAACAATAAAACTTAGAATCCTTGAGCAGGTGAGATGATCTAAAAGCCGTTCTGAACAGGTGAGTCTTGAGCGTCGTCCTAAAAACCTGAAGAGTGAAATGTTTTCAGAAGTCAGAGGAAAACTGAGCTGTTCAGAGAAACGGGTGAAATGTTGAAAACGTCTCTCCATCACGGTCAGGATCTTTACTGAAATGAAACGCGGACAAACGAAGGTTTGTCTTCAGCAGCTGAACATCTGATGAGTTCAGATTTCAGCCTTTCCTGCTGCATGATGGGAATTCACACCGTTAAATTCAAGACTCCACCTGATTTAGCATCACCTTGAACTATTGTCTAACTGAAAGTCAGCCATGAAGGGGTTAATATTCCCTCATTAGGACAGGTTTTATAAAATTCTGTCTTTTCTATGTAGCGACAGAAATACATTTGTCTGAACAAAACCCTGCAGAAAGTTCAGGAAGATCTGGGTTCTTCATCAGCAGAAAGAGTCGGATCGTTTCATCCAAAGATGGCCGACTCCCTGCTTCCAGCATGGACGGGACGTTCGCTGACGTTTCTCCTCAGACGGACGTTTGAGCCGGCTTCCTTCTCCTGCCCACGCCGGCGGAGCTGCTGAAGCAAATTCCCGCCTCAGCGGACAATCTTATCTGTCCGTCCTCTGTCAGACCCGGAAGATGCAGCCTAATGTGCTCACGCACCATGACAACCTACTTTCCCCGGAGAACGCCTGAAGGTTTCACAGAGCTGATGCAGGCGGCCACAGGAGCTGACCTACATAACGGCATCGGGCCTGGAAGCTCAGGTCCTCTGTGAGGGAGGGTGTCTGACTCTGGATCTGCCGGTTTGGGCTAAAACCCGGATGGACGGAAGCAAAAGACGGTCCCTGAAACGGATCAGGCGGGTCTGCGTCTCTAAAGCTAAAGACGAGACTTAAAGGAAAAAGAATCCCAGAGATGATTCAGTCGATGGAAACCGGCAGACGAAACCAACGAGCAGGAAGGCGGACCGCTGAGCAGAACCACAGACGGATGTTTGATCAGCAAACAGAACCCAGAGGACTGCAGTTAAACATTAAACTGAAACCCTCATCTGTCAGAAATGGTTGGAGGTTCTGGAGCTTCAGAGCTGCTGGATGTAAAGTCTGATCACTGATTCATTCATCCTCTGAACCGTCATGTCCCTTTCAGGGTCACACGGCTGCTGGAGCCTATCCTGGACACTCGTGGGCGAGGGCAGGGGACACCCTGGACAGGTCGCCATTCTGTCACAGGGCCACAAACTCGCTCACATTCACACCTAGCGGCAGTTTAGAGGAACCAATGAACCTGTTTCCACGGCTTTCCCACTTTTAGTGAGGATGATGATGCTTTTAAACAAAATCTTTTAAAAAATGTGCCGTTTTCTGGGACATAGTTTCTGCAGAGCGGCAGGAGTTCATCAGAAATTCACCTTTGAGTTGTTGTTGGCACAGAAGTAAGCCTCTGCTGATATCCCATCATCCCTTTGTTTACTTGCTCTCCAGCTAGCTTACAGCCCCAACCTAACAATAGCGGTGCAGCAAAACTGGCAGCAGCCTCAGATCCATCCGTCCGTCCGGTTCTGATCCAGATTCCAGCTCCGACCAGGAAAACAAAGACATTCATGGATCTGCTGGTCTGCAGGTGGATGACCAAAAAGGGGCGGAGCAGGAAGACTGTAGCTCCGCCCAGCGTATCTTCTACATCACAAATATGATCTTTAAAACGACATTTTTTCACAACAGTTTGAATAGAAAATACTCAGAAATGCAGTTTTATCTTAGTTTTGTCCTCCATCATCAGAAAAAGACATGAGAACACGTAAAAAAAAAAAAACAGATGGATTGATCCGTTTAGGTTCTGTTCACAGGAAATGGTTCCGCTTTTCTTAAATCTATAAATAGGATGAGGTGTGGGCCTCTGCAGCGTTGACGTCTTTAGATCTTTATGTGAATAATCCTGGAGAAAGAAGCAAAAATGACCTGAACTGAAACCCGACTGGCAGCATTGAGAGGGAAGCAGCAGAACGCGGACACTCTGATGTCCACGCAGGAGTGAATGCAGCATGAGAACTTCAGGGGCTCCTGAAGGCTCCTGCATCCAGGGGCTGCAGGGGACGTTTGGAGGGTGAGATGAGAGGAGCAGCAGCTCCTCATCCAAAAGTCTCACCGTTTGCTTAAATCAGGTTTATGGGATGGAATTGAGTCTAAACTCATCAGTAATCCACGGCTGCTCCACAGCTGCTCCAGGGCTGCTCCACGGCTGCTCCACGCCGCGATGCTGGTTTCCTGGGAAGAGTCTGCAGGATCTGCAGGATTCCACGTCTGATGGTTCAAACAGAACAACAGACAAATGTTTCTCTGAAATAAAGTTAGCAGGTCGTTCCAAACAAATGTCCTTTAACTTTGGTTTCAGTAGAAATCTTGACTAGAGTGTTTGTTTTTCTAATAAATATGAGAACATTTTTATAAATGGGACTCTAATCGTCACAGAGGTGGACTCTCACAGAAGTAATAAACATAAATCCTATTTTGGTGCGATTACAGAAGCTTTCTGTTTTGTGCATCCTCTGTGCCCCGGCCTTGTTGTAGGCGGCGCTGTGGAGCCGTCCCGCGCGGCCGCGGCTCCCTCCGCCGTGTCTCTCGGAGATCCGGTGGATCCAGCGGCGGGGCTCAGCCGGGAAGCAGCCCGGACAAAAGCTGGGGTCACCGGGTTCACAGCCACGAATCTGTCCTTAAAGATGGGTCGTGGGGCTCCGCCCCTCCTGCGAGGGCGTGTCCCAGAAAAAAAGATAGATTTGCTTTCGCTTTATGTCAAGCATGAGTGACGAGTCCCAAACCGGAAACCAAGGTAGTAGACCTTCACAATAAAAGCATCACTAGACTAGAATATAATGGAAACATAATTTCTTCTCCATCTTCTCCATATATTAATGCTTGTTGTTACACAACAAAATGTTGCTCATATTTACGTGAGCTGTGTTTTTATAGTATTATTTATGTTTGCAGCAGAAAACAATCAATTTTAAAAGAAGAAGATAAAAAACAGACTTAAAGAAACTTTTTAAAGAAACCTCTTTCCATCTATCTGGTAGGGTTCTCCGTGTACCAAGAACAGTGCAGAACTAAATAACACATTTTAATTTTTGAAGGTTTTATGGTTTTATGTTATTGCTTTGATTTTTTACCCCAGGTGTGCTAGTGTAGTTATAAAAGAAATAAGCTGGCCGCATTTTAAATTATTCCTATTCCTGTTCTATTCTATTCTATTCTGCAAAGACTCTCCTTAATCTGTATCTAACTTTTTCCATTAAGGTCGATTTCAATTTGGAACAAGTTGGAACGACTTAAGACTAATAAACTAAATGTTAATTACATCATAAACTTCAAACAAATAATTCCCTACTTCAGTTTTGACAGTGAAACCATTGGAAATTAAATTATTTTATTACTTCTTCAAGTTAAAATGTTTATTATACAGAAATGAAGAGTCAGAAAATGTTTGCCTAAATGTATTGGGTTTATTACTGAACACTTGTTAATTAATCTCGTTGTTTTCTGTTGCAAATGTATACTTTCCTATTTACAAGCCCTCTGTTGTAGTTCTGTGTAGAAAATGCTCAATGCTTTGTTTTGGATCCACATGTTTGTGTGTTTTGTAATCGTGTTGACTCTTAATAAAGTTGCTTTAAAAGAGACTTTTAATTTGAAAGCCGTGGGCGGAAGTGAGTCGGTGAAGTCTGATTTCTGTGCGTTTATTTACTGAATTTGACGTGAAGTGAAGTCGCAGTAATTCACAGCTGAGAAGTGTTTGCACAGATGACACACCTGACGCTGCTGACAGGTGAGTCCCGGAACATCGTCCGGTTTTACCGCCGCTGCGCTGCAGCTAGCCGACTCCTCCTAGCTAACGGCTACAGGCGGGAGAAAAGCGCCGCTCGACGGGAACCGATGAGGACTGACGTGAAAAAGTGCTGAGAGCCGCGGACGGAGGGTCAGTGCGAAGATCCGGGCGGACCGGAAACTTGACAAAGCTATTTTGGTTCCGGTTCTGGAGAAGTCTCGGTTGTTTCTAAAGAACCGAGCTCTTGTTTCCGAAACGGGGGGGGTAACAGTACCACAACCGGTCCCGTTTTTCCGCCATGAGACCGTCCGCTCGCGCGAGCCCACTAACTAACTTCTTCCGCGCGCGCCGGGATTCCGGGGGCATGGCAGCGGCACCGGCCTCCGGGAGCCTCCCCCCCGCGCGCGGTGCGGTTTTAAGTCTTCTGTAGAGGCCGACTCCCCCCCCGTGTGTATGGTGGTAGTGGGGGGGGGGGCACCGTTTCCGTGTTTTCTGATGTCAAAGTTTATCCGGAGGAAAACCGTTTTTCTCTTCTTCTACTCGTAAATTAAAGCCTCTAACGGTCCTCCGGGATTCAAAAATGGCCACTTTGAGGCGGATTTTCATTCGCGGCTTAAAACTAAATGTTTGTTTTTGTTGAATGTTGT